>VZUI01039186.1:0-247303 GCA_013401135.1 Cettia cetti
ACCAGGAAGAGTATGGGTTTTTCTAGGTTCTGTGTCCCAGGACAGATAAGCTGGCACTGAGCCAATTGGCCAGAGATAGGGGGGAAGGTAGGGTCAAGCTACATAGTTACAGGCTTTGGGGCTCCTTTTGGGTAAACCATTCCCCAGAGGGATACAACATCCCCTGAGAGGGAAAAACAGGTTTATGGGTGCATCTGCTTTTTGCTTTACTGGTTCCTCTGTTGCAATTTTGATTTATTTTGATAAAATATATTTCCATAGTCACAACACAGAAGCAGCAGCTGAGGAAACACCCTTGTTCCTCAGAACATGAGGTGGTTAGATGACAGTGGCCTTGATTTCCTGAGGCCCTTCCCTCACTCCACTTACAGAAGTGTCCATCGGAAAAGTTGGTTTGTACCATTACTGTGGAGTCATTTTCTATGAAAACAGCTTCACCCATAAATGCATCTGACAGATGTAAGGATGGACAGAGAACAAAATACTGTGAGAGAGTGCCTCCCCTTATTCAAGGGGGTGATAAACAGTTTTTAAACCTGTGCAGGACAGACTTGGGTCAGCGCTGCTCCAACACTCACCAGTTAAATTCCCCCTTTTGGTTAAAATCCTTATCTGCCATACAGGTTGACAGTTTTTAAGATTTTCAACACAGCTGAGCTACTTTACGGCTGTTACTTACGGAGCCAACACTTCATAATTTGTAGATGTCAAACACAATTTCCTCTTCCCTTTTGCTTTGAGTGGATTTAACAGAACAAAAATAAAATTCACAAGAACTATCATGCAGCAATGCAAAGTAACAGTGTGCTCAAATATCACCACCTCATTACTACACTGCAGCAATAAAGCAGGAACTTATGTAAAACTTGTGAGCCTTCACAAGCGACAACTGATGTCAATGCTGCTGCCCAGTCCCACAGGAGAGCAGGTTAAACAACAGACACCCAAGTCTGGTGTTTCATAAATACCGTCATCCAGCCACTGCTAGAGTGCTTTTTAAAGATCAATAAGTTAAATTCTAAAGGCACTCCAGAGACAGAATGGTCACTTGAAATGAAAGCTTAGGTGGCTCCCCCTCTCTCCCACAATCTGCTTTTTAAACTGAAATGCAAAAGCCTTGGGAAAGCAGCGGTAACACTTCATCTGCTCAGATATCATACTGCAAGGCAAGCTCTATTACCTCCTCCTAAAGCACAAAACCACTGCAGATAATATGGACCGCAAATCTGCTCAATGGTCTTCACATTAGGATAAATGACTATAGAACTACAGATACACAGAAAAAAAAAAAAAAAAAAAAAAAAAAAAAAAAAAAAAAAAAAAAAAAAAAAAAAAAAAAAAAGAGAAACAGGTAAGTTTAACACACACACACAAAATAAAGCTATTTTTTTTACCTGTTTTCCACAAAAAGGTTTTCCTGGGAGCAAACTGACTGAAAAATAAAAAAGGCATTGTATCAGACGTTCTAGATATGCTCTGCTGTTCCAATTTCTTCCTTGATCTTAGAATTAGTCCCCTGCTCAAGCTTAAGGGGATTTCAATTCATGCATCATTTGCATTTGCAGAAAACAAGAGGGGGAAAAAAGTCAAGAATAAGGTCAGGCCAGTAAAATAAATTCCATGCATTACAACACACTGCCAATGAGGTGCCTCAGTTTGAGAACAAACTGAAACTTCTCAGTCGAGAGATCTGAAGAAGGCACTATGTGCAAAATACTGGCAATTTGAAGGGGAAAAATGTTTTTCCTGCATAATACAAGGTTCTACTGGTCTGGCCTAACACCTCAAAATAAAGGTGCAGGATAGCACAGAGCTGTAGGTAGGAAGGACAAACAGAAGGAAAGCATGCAGAATTGACAAAGTTCCTCCAAGGGAGAGAAGATACTGCAGTACTTAGAAATAGTGTGTGACTTCACATTTTACAGTTGGAGAGGGAAAATTGAGATATTAAATGATAATAACCTTCTTAATAATAATATTAACAACAATCATAGCAAGAAGGCTCCCTGCTGGAGGACTTATATCCCAAAAAAGGTGAAGGGCTCAGAAGAAATAAATCCTATGGGCAAGTGTATAATTCTTTCAGAATTACTTAATTTTTTATGCAGAGAAATGAAGCTGTGCTCAATTTCCCATGAATAATTCTCCCTCTTTGATTTTTTCATTTCCCTCCTATTTCATGTTCGCTACACAAAATGCCTCGTAGCTGTCACTGGATTATATCTCGATGAGATACAGAAGAAAGAACAGTCAGCACTTGCACTGAATTTAAACAAAAGGCAGGCAAAGGGAGGAGGGCACCAAAGATCATGCCCATTACTTCTGTAATAATAGGACTCAACCCTAAGAATAATAAAATGCCATCATCAACTGTGTCAAATTTTAGCATAATGGGATAGGCACAGATTTTGGATGTTTCTGTTTTGAAAGGGTGAGCTAATAACCCACTCAAAAGAGTGCTGGCCAACACGAGAAGCAACACCCTGTGCTCATCCTTAATGCTCCAGCTGATGCCTGGACAAAGTTTTGCCTAGGCACCACAGCTAGTGCTACTCCATCAATCTACAAAAGGAAGAAATTTATCCCTGAGATGGCAATGCAATTTCTCATTAGAGTGCAATTCACCCACTCAGAATGCACATTAGGGAACATTTGACAGTTCTGTGGGCTTCCCAGGTGAGCTCCCACCCTGCACTCCTGATAAATTTGCAAGGCACTGTGCTGCACCAGGGGCAAGTACATTTCACCTCAGGACATTAGGAGCAAGTTCTCCATTGCCAGGAACCAAATTCCCGCCAGCTACAGCAGACCTAGTGTTTCACCTCAGCCTGAGAGAAGATACAAACTGTTTCACCTAAAATCACTGGGATCCTTTGTACAACTACAACACTGTGTCTTCTCTCATTTTATCTACCTTACTCAGGTACCAGGTTTCATTAACAAATGTGCAGACTTCAGCATAGTCCAACTATGCTGAAGCAAAAAGCCCACTGAAATCACTCCAGGGTCTTGTACAACCTCAGCTGTGGGGTCGTGTCTTCATCTCCAGATTCATGATGGACATCTGTGCATTGACTTCTGTGCAGTCACATTCCAAAGCACAGGACTATAGCTACTCTTAGAGAAAAACTTGTGCTTAGACCAGAGTATTGGACTGTGCACCCATAAAGCCAAAAAGCAAAGGGGCCTGTAATGCACCTGTCTATATTGCTTTTATTTTTTTGAAGTTTTTAAAGAGACTGGAGCATAAAACAATAAATATCTGGGATTTGTATTTTATCAAGCAAGCAGAAAGCTCTGCTTCCTTCTCAGTGTCATGATGGGAACCACTACCAGGTGTATCATAGACTTTAAACGGAGTCCATAATAACACCATTTGTCTTCTTGGTTGATGATGTTGGCACAGTGCCACAAGATCCCTGGAAATTATTCTTTAGTACAGGTGTGAGGCTGAGAGGCAGAGAAGACAGGCACTTTTTCATTATTTTGTTCTTACTGCTAAAAGTCAAATGGCTAAGCAGCTCTGGATGGAAATTTAGCTACTACAAGATCAGGATTCACTTTCCTGATGTATAGCAACAATAGTGCTCAATTTAAAGCACCAGGAAAGCGTAAATATCCAGCACAGCTGTTGACAAAAAAAACCAAAAAAAAAACCTTAAAACACTTGACTCTTGTTTGCTCTTTACACATACTGGCAACAAACCTACCAGATCAAAAAATTATGTAAGATTGCCTACAAGTTAGTGTCCTTGGAGATCTCTGCATGCAAGATTTCCATTAGGGTGCTATGTATGACTAATTGTTATTTATGAAATGAGTATTTCACTTTTCCAATTTCCAAGAACCTTTTAAAGTCTCAACTGAAAAATGTGCATCAGTTCTGCCAGTGCACTAGATATACTGGGAGTTACTGCTTTTGTTTTTAATTACATTAGCACACAGATGACTATTAACATGTAGCAATATCCTGTAGTGGATACCATCAGGTAATAATTTTCATGTCAGTTAACAAGATGTGATAGATCTCAGGCTTCCAACTAATGCTTTTTATTTGATCTGCAGCCACAAAGAAATTCTCTGTACAGCAGTACAGGAGTTTTAGTATCTACAGGTTTATGGTGGCTGACATGAGATGTGCCTTTGGCTTGTTTTTATTAATTATAAGCCCTCTTCTTCCTAATCTCTTAAAACTAGGGGGATACAACAGGCTGAAGCCACGTCTACAGATATTTCTTTTATTTCTCTTGTTAGTCAGAGACTGATAAAGATTCTCTCAGTTTTCTTTACTAGTGCAATCAAGACTTATTGTACCTAAAGGATACACTCCTTGGTGAAAAATAGCCACTGCAGTCAACAATAGAAAACAAACAGCATGGTGTATTTCCTCTAATCAGTTCCATGAATACCATGGGCAATTTTTGCACTTGTGAAAGTAAGAAGACATCTACATTTTTAAGTGAATACAGAAAGATTCCCAGAGAATGCATTTATGAACACTGAATGGTCCTAGCATGCCTCTGGCTCGTGAGGTTATACATCACGCTGACCTTGAAGAATGAAATTTCCCCCTCGTAATTTGATTGCTAGTCTTTAGAACCAATTTTCTGCATGCTTAAAAGGCAAACATCAAGCATCATTTATGCATGCATTTGGGATTCTCTGTTAAATCTACACACAGGGAAATAACTTTTTTTGTTCCTGTACGTTGTTCTTGGTGTTTCTTGGACATTAACTTTTCAGCTTCCCAAACACAAGTAAAGCAGTTCAGACAAGGAACTTTTCTGCAAGACCCTGATAGTGCAGGCCCTTTGCTCACTCCAATGTACTTGGCTATAAATTCACAAATAGTTTCCAATAAAGACGTTTTAAACGTTTTAAACATTTTAAAAAGGAAGAGTTTAAGTTTTGCAATTAAAAAAACCCCTTGAAAATAGTTTTGAGCATATCAGGGCTCAGTCTGCACTTTTTTCCTGTTAGCAGCCTGAAAAATTTGAGGTGCACTTTGAAGTTCTTATTTCAGTGAGCTGGAATAATCATGTTTATTAACTATTTATTTCTTCACCAATTCTTTTATTAAAATATCAAACTATCATGCTTCTCAATCCTTGCCACTTGCTGAGATAGGAGTCATTAGAACTTCTAGCTCTCCTTGTCAAAATTTGTGATAGCCAATATAGCAGATGGAAAACTTCCCAGAAAGCATAGTTTAAATTGACTAATACCAGATATAATCATTATAAGGACTATCATAATGATGGCATTACTCATGAACATACTTCTTTTGTTAAAACCTTCCCACTTGGAAATGAAGAGATCTGGTGCACTGGAGTACTACAAGATCAAAGGAAGGACAGGCAAGTTTTATATTGGTATGTGGGGTCCAGGTTAAGACATTTTTCACAGCACTCAAAACATGCATGGAGTTTTTTTGCCTCTGCAACCAGACTGCCTTTTTCTCATAAATTCTGTTTAAAGTTCTGACTCTTAGGCTGCTATCTAAAGGGTTTTGGGTACCCCAACCATCTTTAGAAGGGGGGTGTTGCTGGATGCAACAAGTTACAGCAGTACACTCAACCTTCATGGCTGCCCTTTGAAGACCTCCCGTGCAAGCTCTCTTCATGCATACTCTCATTAGAAGTGATGTATCTGTGATGCATTTGCTACGATTCATAAGCAAGGCACTAATAAAGGCTTGACTACAGCAGTGTAAACAGTATAGAGGTAATAAAAATACCACATGATTAATTCATCTTTGACTCTAATCTCTAATTTGCAAAGTAACAAGGCTTAGGTACCTACCTCACACAAACCTGGGGAGAATTGGATTAATTAATGACTGCAGAGGGCCTTAAAACTTCACAGTCTTACATGCAGTAAGTGACTATCTATAACAGGAAGCCATTTCTCTCTTTCCTAAAATTGAAAAAATACATTGTCCACCACCACAACCACTGGCATCATCCTAAAAACACCTTGTATCTGGCAAGGGGTGCTCCACCCAAAAATGCTCAGCTAAAACACAGATTGCTGTTAACGTTAAACATACAGCTTGCTGAAATTCACTGCACTATGATGCTCACTAACACCTGTAATAGCAGAGAGAGAGAGCAAAGGAGTGGATATGAGAGAGAGAGGGAGAGATATCTAACGCTGCTGATCTTTAAAAATGCTCCCTCCCAATTCCATTTAAAATGTCTGCCACAAAGCACACTTTTACTTGGGTCCTGCCACTTGAAAATGCTAACCCAATGAACCACAACAGCCTCCTGCTGAGGGCAATTCAAATGCTCACCACTTGCCTGTTTTTAGAGTTCAAATATCTAAAGGCAACAGCAGCAATACACTATGGAGCCACTTTAAGCACACTTTTCCAGCCACCTCTGTTTCCCAGCCTGGCATTTCTAGCTGCAGTTTGTGATAAAACTGGACTATTTTGGTAATAACTCTCCATCTGGTAATTTTTAGCATTTTGCCTCATCTGAATTCTGCTTCAAAACACAAAGAGTTTTTGGTTTTGCACAAGCTGTTTTGTAATGTGCCAAAACCTCTCACACTTCATATAAGAAATTCATTGCAAAGAGGCTTTTGCAGCTCTTGAACAGCTTGGAAATACCAGCATGTATATCCTGTGACAGTATTTACATCAGACCAACGTGCTGAAAGCAAAACAGAAACTGAAGGGCCTCTGCTTTTACTGAAATAATCTCAGCTAAGAAAGAAGTAAGGCTAAAAACATTTAGACGTAGCTAGCTATTTACTAAGAAGCAAGTGAGACAAAACACACCTTAAACTATACTGTGTATTCTGCCAAAAAAACCCAACTTGGACACGTGCAATTCCTAAACCAGAAAATAGTACTATTAGCCCTGCAACATATGAACAGTTTTAATTTAAAAGGACACTGCCCAATATGATTTTCAAAAATAGTTTTAATTTGATTTATTCCTGATTTCGTCCTTAATGGCAGAAATCCCACTGAGATATGAGATAAAACATTTAAATGCTGAGATTTTTCTTTTTTTCCTTTTATTACCTCATCATTACAGTATTATAGAAAATTGTGATTTTATTCTTTTTTTTCAGGAACATCAGATATTACTCATAGATGTTTTAGGTTTAAGTACTTTCCTTAGTTATATACCTTGTTGTACAAATTCTGATTTTTTGGAAAGGGCAAGAATTTTAGTATCTGCTTCACTGTATTCCTTGCAGAATATAAACATCAACAGCATGACTGACTCTTTCTGATAGTAGAAGTACAGTTCTTTATTCAGTCATTTCAAAAAAATTATGCAACTCCATGTTTAACCTCTGCCCTTTCTTTGTTCTCAATGTCTTCATGCTACAGCACTTGCCCAAAAAACCAAAACCCAGGAGGAGTCTCTGAAGAAGGATACTTGCAAAGATTAGATCCACCCTGAAAGAAATATAAAATAATACAGCTATTCGAAATTATTGAGAGTGTCCAATTAAATCACTGTTCTTTGGCTGGCAAAAGAAGGAAAAAAGGAGTAAACCTAGGCCACGTGAACATGAACATTCAAAGAAACAGGACAGGCACTCCCCAGACAACATGCTGGGCTTGATCTCTCCTCTACCTTTCTCCCTGCAACTCTCATCACCTCAGTCTCCAGAAGCCAACATCCACACCTCCAGAGCTCCTCTGAGACCCTCTGCACCAATCTGCTTTCCCTGTCATCTCCAGCTCCACAGGGCAAGTCCAGCTGCAGTGTTGTTGTAGCAGGGGGGGCAAAACTGTCTGACTACCGGCGAAGGTATGGCACTAAAGAGGCAATTAAAATAACTACTCACATCTTGTGCAAATATTCTCTCCCTCACTCTCTGATACTCCTCTTCTCTCTCTTCAATTGATTTACTTCGTCTGTCATCTCTAAATGGAAGAATTCTGTTTTGCTGAGCAGAAAGAAAACCAGGAGGGTTATATAAGTTGAGCTGTTAAAAACTGCCATTAAGTAACTGTCAGCTGAGAATAATAAATGTTCACTTAAACAAATGAAGCACGAAAATGATAGCTGTCGTTCCTGCACAAAGAACCCTGCAAGACTGGGCTCTCCAGGATTTCCAGTTGGATATTGCACATGGGTTCACAGAGCATGTGGCCAAAAAGGAAGCTTTCTGCACAGCTTTTGTGGACCCACCATCCTAAAATTGGGTGTTCTCACCCCAGGTCTAAGTGCCATTGTTTCCAGCTGCTAGCATCTTTTGGTTCTCCTACCAGCTGTGAGGAGCCAGAGGGCAGGCAGCAGTGGGCTATCTAAGAAATCAAGGAAGAAAGAGGGTAACTAGGCTGCAAGAGCTAGACTGCAAACCCTAGAAGAAACCCATGGAGTGTGCAAGAAGTCCCAGATATTCAGCACAACAGTTTTAGCCATTTTCATATCGTATGGAACTCTCTACTGAAGTTTTGCTGGGAAAAGAAGGGCCATTTTTGCCTCTTGGTAAACCACAGTGTGGAAAATGGCTGTGCCATGAGAAGGAGGAGAGAAGACGAGCCCCACCGGAACATGCTTCACTAACAAGTGGGTTTCAAGGATTGGTCCTTCTCCCCCTGCTCCCCAGCACCGGGTGAGGTAGGTCATGCTGCTTTCCTTTGATTGGTCCCCATGGTCAGCACACCCTGAAATTGCTTGGGGTTTGTTTTCAAAGTCAACTTGGATGCAGCATAACTGGCAAGGCTGCCATGTACAACTGAAAGTCAAGGAAAAAAGGGTAAAAAAAGGAAAGAAAAAAAATCAGTCCTTTACTGAAAACATGAAGGGAAGAGGCAACAAGAGACTCACTGGTTGGTTCCTCCACAAATGTAACCCTAGCAAAGAAAGCATATGCTGTCCTCTTACCTGTGAGAATTTTCTCATAAAAGCAAATCACATCAGAATGGTTTCAGATTTTTTTTGTTAATCTATTCCACATACACAGCTTGCACTGGATTGAAACAGCACAACACCCGCTTTTAAAGACAGCACAAACACACACATTTCCCTGGCGCTCCCCTACTCATCAAGCTCACCTAAGTTCAGGAAGTGTTATGGCACAGGCAACACAGGGGGAACGTCTGCCACAGTACATGCACAAGCAAGTAAGTTACACAGACAGTAAAAGGTGTTGAGGGCACAGGAGGAGCAAGGGAAGCAAAAGACAAACCTCATTTATTTTTGGTCAAAACTTAATTTAGGATGGTTTAAAAAAAAAAATCAACCTGGCCTCACCATCACATCTTTGGGGCTTTTTTGGGTTATTTTACACTTTTTCCCTCTCTCCTTTTTGGGCTACGTCAGTTCATCACTGGTCTGTACTGAAATCCAACTCTGAATGGGTACAGTGGAAGAAGGAAGCTACAGGGAGCGTAACAACTGCCATAGTTAGGCAAGACATTGAGGAATGTGACTGACACAGCCTTCACGCAGCCCAGAGCCACCGGCATTCCCCCTCCCGTGGGCATGCAGCAAGTCCTGCGCCAAGCAAACCACCCATGCAGACCCACACACTGCCACGGCTGAAGCGGCCACCCTGGGGCTCGATGCCTCCCACGGTGGTACGTGTGCCAAAGGAGGCAGGGATGGGCAGGAGGGCAGGGGAGGAGGAGAGCAACAACAAAAGAACAACAATAACATCAGTCAGCCCACCTTCAAAAACAGAACAAATTTCAGCAACTCTCGAACCGAGAACCAACCTGATTGTCTTCTTTATCAATACTAGAGTTATCTCGCTTCAAGATAAATCGCTTCTGGGATTCTTCACCTTTTTCATCTCTTAAATGTTCAGAAAACCTTTGCTCTGGTCTGCCAGCAAAGTAAAACATAGCAATAAAAAAATCTTTCTTTTGGTTTTGCTTTGATCTTAACTTCTCAGTGCCCTTTGTTTTCACAGAGGCATTCAGTGCAAAAGCAGTTAACATTTGTGAGATGCTGCCTATAGCTGTCTGAGGCTGCTGTATCGCTGCTAACTGTTATTGCTATAAATAGCTTTTGTTGTTGTTGTGTAGCAAGGAATGGGAATCCAAAGTCTCAGTCACTGAAATATTTAGACTCTCCTCACTGTGACTGAAGGACGGGGAAAACAAATTACCATACTGTATGTTAATTTGCTTCCTTTGGTAGCTAGGATCGCCAGCAACACTGCCGCTTAGTGAAGCCTATCCATCTTGAAAAGCAAGGAAAAACTGGTAGAAATCTTAAAGAACACAAAACCAAAAACAGACACCCAAGAGTTTCCTCATTCCTAATAAACAAAACCGGTAAAGGGAGGGACTGACGATGTTTTGCTTAAACAAAATTTTCTCTCATCACCACTAAGTGGGAAAATACTCCAGAACAATCATAGAGTGCCAATTAGTTCACTGATTTAAACTCATACATTCATTTATTTATTTATTTTCAAAGCCAAACCCCAGGGTTTTGGCTCAACATTTTCAGGTTTATAAGCTGTTATGATGCCGTTCCATGTTTTCCCTTGTGCAAAAAGCAGTTATATCCCCTCACCTTGTTGAAAAAAAAAAAGAGAACTTTAAGAAGCAACTTTTGTGGCCAAGTTGGTCACTGCCAATGCCTCGTAGCTGTCAATAAATAACACTCCAACCTGCACCACAACCAGAGTGGTAACGTTTTAAGCCTGCAGTGCTTAAGTCTGCAGTGTCATAAGCCCAACCACATCAACAGGGTGACCAATGGCCTCAAGGACTGAGCTCACATTTTCATATGCTGTTATCACCCGACTGAGGGGCTTTTACTGCACAAACTGTTTCAAAAGCAGCAATACACCGTGAGTTTTGCCAGTGAACACAAGCCTTGTGCTCAGTGCTGAAAGAGCTGCCAACAGCAGTGGTGGTAGGAGATGCTCATGTCTAGATACCTACACAAACAAGACATGAAGCCTCCACTGACATCAACGGAAGCAATGGTGAAGAAATCAAAAGGCAGAATTTAAAGAAGTCAGTGCTTTTGCAAATAAGAGTCCACTACAAACTTTAAAAAACCTCTCAGCTTCATCTTATTTCACAACAGAAAATGAAACCAGATGCATTGACGAATGAAATTATGCATAAATCAGCAACCATTTTGTTGTTACAGCGTTATGGATTTCAAATCAAAATACAGCATATATATTCACGCCATAACTGCAGTCCATAACAATTCATTGTCAGATATACAGGGAATATTTGTAATAAACTGTAGGAAATTTAATAGTAAGGCACACCAGCTATCTGCCTCTCTTTCTGTATGAATTTTGAGCACTTTCACTTCGGCTCACGATTTGTATTTTTGTGACAAAGCAACAAAAACACACAATCCCAATTTCTACAGATTTTGACAATTCAAGAAATCTCTGACCACCATCCATAGCTATAGGGCCCAAATCACTAGATTCTCTGGATGCCCTGTTAGCCTTCTTTAGGAAAAGCCCAGAGGACCATGGCTCTCTGCATAGTAGTTTAATAATCTAATGGATCATTCATTATGTTTCCTCACAAACAGAAAGGCTACAAAGTCCCATTAATGGATTGCTAGGTGGGTTGCTCTCCCTTGGCTCCCATTAATGAGCACCATGCTTGTGCAGCCAGAAATGAAGATTCATTCACTCAAATATTGTGCTTTTACAGGACTGTCTGAGAATTGTTATTTTTCTGGTTTTACATCCTAAAGCAAAAACAAAATTTCTGCAGTTGTACCATCAGTGTAAAATTTAGAGCTGTAAACTATCTACTGAGCATCTAATAAACTATATGCAAAGAAAAACAAATTAATTACATTTTAAAATTCACAAAAAAAGTCATTAGAGAGAAAAAAATTAGAAAAAAAAAAGCTTGAAAAAATTTGAAAATGTCTCCTCTAATTAGTAACTTATTTAAACAATACCATGATTTTAATACTTCATAGCATTATTTTGACTTTAAATCCCATTTTAATTCCATTTACTATTTATAAAATGTTTCTATTTTTCATAAGAGAAAAGGAAAAAGTGTAAGATCAAACCACAAGTCTAAATTAATGATTTAGTATGTGCCTGTTAGCAAAATTAATCTACAAGCCCAGGAGGTGATCAATCTCCAGTTGTGAAAAGAAATTTATATGGGCAGAGAGACTCTGCAGATGTGCAGGGCACCTTCAACAGCATGAGAAGGTCTCCCCCTCTCAGCCATCCCTGCAGCTCTGGGCCACTGCTACCAGCAAGGTCACAAACAGCACAAGCAGCTCAGTTCACAGGGATGCACAGAATCTCAGTGATATTAGCCTCGTGCTCTCACCAACTGAGCTAATGAGGGAAGACTGTCATGTGACATTTAGGACACGACACCAAGAAGTGTATTCAGGCACACCAACCTGCAGGCCTCCTTCAAACATTGCAAATCATCAGTAGAAGAAAACGTATACTAACTATTTTACAGAAGATATTCACACACGTGCTTGTTTTTTTCTCTATAATACTGTCTACTGCATTTTCTTTTTTAACATCTATTGCAAAAATAAATTATTAGTAGGATACAGATGCCAAACAATGTTTAAAACCAGTAAGTGAAAACAAATGTTCTGAATCACTTGGGTAGAGAACAGGATGACTCTGAAAAGGTTTGGGTCTGTTCCACTGATGGAAGCCAGTGTAAAGTCCACATTCCCAGCTTTAAAGTTCCCTGTAACAGCACAATGCATTTGCTATAAGGAGTCACAAACATTGTGGTTATTCTGGGGAAATCTGTTACATTCGTTTATGAATTTGCAGGTGAATCAACTGCTTAAAAATGAAGAAAATAGTGGACAATTTTGTGTAAGATGTAGTGTCAGTATACTAACAGTATATAATTACAATAATACAGCAGATGCAGTGAATTCATCTCATATGAGTCCTAAATTAATAACAATCACATTTACTCTTCTGAGCACTAGTACTCAGCATAATATATCAGATTGTGTTCATGCATGTAAGGGAGTGAATTTATCAAGATCATTTTTTAGTATGGCATGAATTAAGTTCTTACCGAAGTCAAAGCAAGGTTTACAATTATCATTATTACTACAAACCCATAAAAAAATTAGGAACTTCTTCACTGTTACCACACCAGATACCTAAATTATGTCTTCAAATTCTAAAAAAATATTTGCACAATTTTGAAAATGGGACTTGCATAGCCTTTTTGAATAGACACCGAGAACTTCTGAAGGCATTATCACTAACTCAAGTACTCTTCCGTATTCAGGGATCTTCCAAAAAAAATCATAAATCACATATAAAACAACTTACAACACCTGTACTACACCAGCAGGTTGACCATGGATAACAATATACCCATCTACTTGATAAGAGCCATGTGCAAGAAAAAAGATATGTAAATACTTGCCTGCAAGCAATGCAGTCTACCTGTAAGACAGGATTTAATTAAGCCCATTCAGTATTTCATTTACCCTCCATGGCATTTGTGCATCACTTGAGAATCTCAAAGTGTACTACTCCAGAAAAAGAAGTTTTAAGGAGGAAGTACCTTTTAAATCAATAGGATTTTTGTAATTTGAGGACTCCACTGAGAAAACCAAGAAGCATGACCCAGTTATACCTTAAAGGCTCAGAAACCAACACAAAGGAGGGGGGAAGTATACAGACTAGAATAATGTAAAGTCTGGTGTGTTTTATCTAATATAACCTTTTGATCATTCAAATTTTTATTGCTTGACAATATGGGTGGAAGCAAAACATCTGTGCCCTGAAAATGCAATATCACAATACTACAATTGCATATGAATTCATTTCATATTTCCTAACATTTGTCAGGTAGCTTAGTCACCCTTCTGGCAACGTGGTTCTGAACAAAATGTGGAACAGATTTCTTCCTTCCTTGTAAAGCTTTTGATCAGGCACTACAAATGTTTAACAGAGAATGGACGTGAGAGTAACTTAGTGTATCCTCAGGCAGCTGCACAGTGCCCTTCTCACTGCCAGATCTGCTAGAAAGCACAGGCCCTTTGAGCAGCCAAGAGCCTGTCCTCTCCATCCTGCCCAGAAAGGTGGCACCATGATATTCAGGTAGGTGCCAGCAGGATATGTAGCCAACTTCAGTAGCTGTCCTGCAGCAGCCATTTCACCGTTAAAAGATTCCCAAAACTCTCTGAGCATCTGCGAATGTCTGCACAGTCTGCCCTCGTGACTTTAGACCATTTCCTAATCTCTTTTTTTTTCCCCCACAGTAAAACACTTGACACTTTTTGTCAAGTGATCAGTTTACTCAAACGCCAGACACAGCATGTAACAGGCATCATTAACCCAGTGTTTTTCCCTGGCTAAGGAGCACTTCTACATGCTTGTGAGCAATATCAGGTCCAGACTTGGGGAGAGTACCCAGGTAAAATCTCAGGGCAATACTGTGTCCCCTTTTTTTTGTAGCTGTGCTCCTTCCCAGGCAGCCAATGATCATGTCAAATCTTTCAGCCTTGTTTTTGTGTTGGTGGCGTACTGTAATGGTCACTTCAAGATCTGGGTGAAGTTTCTTATTTCTGTGCTTGAAATTATTTCATTGTGAGAGTGACCAAACAGTGTCACAAGCTTCCCAGACAGGTGGTGGAGTTTCCATCCTAGAGATAATCCTGGACATGGTCTTGGGCAACTGCGTCCAGACAGTGCTGCTCCACCAGGAACTGGATGAGATGACTTCCAGAGTCCTTCCATCCTTAACTATGCTGTCATTTTGTGAAACACTGAGTTAGTTATACAGTAACAATTCCATAGCCGAACAAATCTCCACCAGTACCTTTTAGATTGGTTTTGTGTCTATTCTTTCTTTTATAAGCTGACCATTTTCCTTTCTGATGTTATAGATCCTTAAAAGCTATGGGAAGTCCTTACTTAAAAAAGGACCCAAAAGCACTTTTCTGGACTCATTCCTTACAATTAAGTTTGTATTTTGGAAATGGCAAAGCTGGAGTAAGCAACAAACTGTGTCAGGGAGCAAAAAAAAAAAAAAACAACAAAAAAACCCACCAATAACTTTTTGATGGCATTAGATGATTTTTTTCCTCTTCTATCATTATAGTGATTTTAATGTGCACTACTACCATTCACTTCAGTAGAGTTCCTCTCAATGTATCTCTGTATGAGAGAAAACAGAGTTCATCCCTCAGGCATATTTTTTACATGGACTCTTTAAGGAAAATTCCCCATTACATGCTCATTTTATTCTTTTGATTCTGAGTCAGCCCTTGTAAGTGGTAATGAAAAAACCTTAAGTCCTAACTACCTTAACCAGGTATTCACTATTTAATCAAATTACAGATTTTAAAAACATATTGCAGAATGGTAATAGCTATTATGATAGTCTAAGGAAGGAACAGGGCATTTCCTTGAGTCTGCCAAGCAAACTAATGCAGTTTCATAGAACTCTATTTGCACAGGAGATAAGAAATTAAATACTAAGGGGAAAAAAACCCCTGCACTCATTTAAAAAAAAAGTTAATTAGCTCTGAAATAAATTTCTATGAGTCAGGAAACACAGACTTTACACCAAAAGGACAAATGGAAAGAGACAAGCATGAGCTTTGAATATTACAATTCTGAAGACTTAGTCACTGCATCAGCACAGCTCACAAACAGTCGGGTATTGTCAGGGCTGACTTCTATACAGCACATAAATCTTTATTATGAGGCATATGTTTCTCACAGCCCCACAGCACACAGGCTATTGCAAGATGCCTTTCAAAAGAATCAGCAGCCTCACCATGTGTGGAAAAGATGGGTTTGCCATTACAGTGCCTGATGCAGTTAAAAAATCTAGCAAGCACTTAGTGTATGTCATCTAAAAAAGCCTCACAGGTAATAGCCAAGCAGCTGTCTGAAAGAACTCCACGCAGGAATGGAAGGTCAAAAGGGGAGATTGCTGGGATGGGCAGGAGCCCAAAAAATGGAATTTTGGATTCACAATGCAATGTTCATTTAATGCATATTACATGGGACAGCATGTTAATATTTCTCTCCTGAATGAATGCCAACAAGAAACAAAAAATAGGTAGGGTAATGGGGCTAGGAATGGGAAAAACACCACCCAGAGTACTTTCAGAATCACCATCTGGCAAACAAAATGAATAGCTGACAAAAAGGATCTTACAGACGGATGCCATGAGGAGAGCCACCGAGTAGCAAGAGCTGGAGAGAGCTGCTGCTGCAGACAGGATTCAAAGAAGTTGAGAAGATTTGGGGCACTCTTATGCAGGTGCTCTGAGGGTTCAACAGTGTTTTCTTGTTATTTACACTTGCCTTTAACTAAACTGTTTGCTCAGTCCAACATCACATTGGCCTCTATTCTGAAGACATGCTGCAACATAGTATGGTGGCCTTTCTGCTGTGCTAGTTTGTGAGTATCTGCTACATCTGCCTGCTGTGGTTTTTTTGTTTTGTTTTAGGCTGAAGGCTCTCCTAGGGTTCTGCATTACTACCCTAGAACAACTATGCAAGCATTACTGTCTGTCTGCATTACACCTTGAGAAAACTCTATTATCTGCAGTACAAATTCCTGTTTTGATCATGGAGGCACAGGAACGTATCCGAGATTTGGAGAATTTACGGAACTTGGAAGCAAATACCATTGGTGTTAAAAGGTTCATCACCCAGCTTAGTGAAAAAGGCAGAATTCCAGCCCATCAGTTTAAATTAGTGGATTAAATTCTATCAGAACTACGTTTTTCAAGAATGAAGGGCCGAAATTATACCCTTCAAATACTTTTCATGTATTTAGGGACTGATGGATGCTAAAACATGGTTTCAAAAAGCTAGAGTGGGAATTTAAATATAGATAATCGTTAAAGTACAGTGCAGTTATATTATCACAACTTAATACTTAAAACCACTCAAGATGGCATTGCAAGCATTTGAAGGTAAATGCCTCATTAACAGATTGCTGCTTTTATCATATGAGTCACTAAGAACTTCTGTTATGATGGTAAAAGCAAGCACATTAAAAGCAATAAAAGAAAAATCAATCTTGTACAAGATGATTCTTCAAGGTGCTGCGTTCTCTGTAGCACAGGGGGAAAAAATCTGCAAAACCCAAATGCTATATTTTCCCCAGTATAAGACCATATATTCTTTATTACTTTTTTCAGAGCAGCAACTGGCCTCTAAACATATTTAGCAATTATTAAACAGGGATGTGGAAAATCACAAGTTATTTTCATAGGCATTCTTCCCCTCTAAGTGGGGTTGCAAATAAGTCTGGCAGGACTGAAAATGGGAGGCAGGAATCCCTCATAGAAGCATTTTTCCTTCAAGTGACTAAGAGGTCTTAATATGTCACCTTTGACCATTCATCAAGATAATCTTTTTCATGCCAAATTATGCTGTGTGTGGACCAAGCAGAGGGCCAGCTCCTGAGGGATCTCAAAGATACAGTACTTAAAAAAAACCAATCTAATGTTGAGGCATAATTGCACAACTTATGACCCTCACAAGCTTTCCTAAAACTTATTTCCAGAAAATCCTCATGTTTTAAGACATGGATGCATAAACAGTACTTCTTGGCTCCCTGAGCATCTGCTTGAGTACAGAGTTCAATATTTTGCCCAGTATCCTTGGACCAGAACACAGACTTTGAACACAGGGGAGAAGCCTGCACGCCAAGGGCACATGCAAATACCAGCTCTTCTGATAGATGGGGCAGAAGCACGACATCCTCTCTCAGGCAGGGACCAATGCTCTGCTGTCCTCCTGTGATCAAACTAAGATTATTTCTTTACTGAGGGACCTGCTTCTGCTGCTCTCTTCCCCAGTTGGATTTAATTCTTGATATTCGGGGTGTCTATTGAGACTGAACATCTTGCACAGTGCAAATTTATTCCAGCTAATAGAGGCTCAAAAGTGGTAGCATAGTTTATTATGGAATTCATTAATATCTGATTTTAAGGATGTGGCATATTCTGTAAGTGGCTGAAAATTACAGTGTTGCATAACTGCTGTGATCTATTTAAAATTACACTTTTCTATTTCAGAAATTCAAAATTAACATGGTAAGAGAGAAAAAGGAAGAAAATTCAAGATTTGAAGACTACTGAAGATTTGAAGATGATTCACCAAAAACCAGCAGGCTAACAGAGAAACTATCAGTGCTCTTGAAATGCCTCACATATACACATTATTACCATAATGAATTCTTGTTCTAACTTCTGCTTCATGCCACTATCGTTTTTGCCATCTCTAGCAGGAAGACTCATGGATCAGAAGGCACACTCTGAACAATCACTGGCCCAAAGAAGAAGGCCTGGTCTTAATAAACTGTTGGAGACAGCCTCACAAGGCTACCCTGGAAGCAGCAAGCCAAAACAATGCACAAAGACTTCTCGAAACTCGTAATACTTTTTACATTTCTATGAGTCTTATTTCCTGTGTTAAAAATCAGGAAGGCTACAGAAGCGCAAAAGGCAATTAAATAACCAATATAAACCTCCTCTAAAATTTACTTGCTCGAATTTCAACACCTTATTTCTGAAATGCTCCGATATAAAATCATTACTTCACCTACTACTGATACACTGTTACCTCTGAGGAAAGCACAGGGGTCATCTCAGATTTCCAGACCTCTCCCCAGTGATATGAAAGTATAAATGACCAAACAGCATCTTGATTAATGACCACTTTCTTACTACAGCTTGAACAAGCACAAGGATTAATTACTCATGCAAGAAAGAGCTTCCTTCAACCAAATTACCTACTTGCTATTCCATAGCTCTCTCTTCCTGGGCAACCTTCCATCTACCCACACAGAGCAGGTGACAGTAACCTTCTACATTTAAACTTATACTATTAAGTGGTGTGGATTAAAAAGAAAAAAAAATAGAACAAGAAATACCATAGATATCTTCTGATTAACATTTAACTAGTATTTCATCACAGTATAGAACAGCTGTAAAAAGCACATGTCCACCTTCATTATAAACAATTCAGTTCTAATAAATTACATTAGATTGAAATTTAATGTGGGAGCTATTAGAACTGGTTCATTAACCCTAACATCTCATTTACAGAATAAGTCATTTCTTATGGGTCCAGTATACAGCTTATACTGAAGAAAGAATGGAGCCAGTATTTAAGGGTCAACTTCAACTCAACTTCAAGTGTACTACCATCTACATTTTTTCATCTCTATCTTTCATGCAAAAGAGAAATATGACTGAAATGACAGAATGCTTACTGAAAATCAAAGGCTGTCCTAATTCAACAATCATTAACAAAATAAAGCTTTTTTCTGATCATGTTAGTAACTGAATTCAAACTGAAGTAATCAGATTATTTTTGTATGAAAAAACCTAGAATCTATGAAAACCAATGTAATCTGTTACTTAAAATGCTACACATTACAATGTAGCTACATAACCTTAAAGTGTTTATTATACATTATTCTTTTATTGATGTTGTTACTAAATTATTAGTCACGAAATATATTAGTTCATCTTAAACCAAAATGTAGCAGCCAATTACGGTGTTATTTCTCAGCTACACAGTTTCTTCATTTTAGTTGTGTACATCTACTATGCACCCTTTCATTTCTCTACACCTGAGTAGCAGAGAATGTCATAATACTGATTTAAGCAACAGCAATTGTAAACCAGAGGGGACATCTGGATATCTCCCATTTCGGTTTATTTCATAGTAGCCAAGGAGTAGCTGTCCTGTAGTGAAGATGGAAAAGAGATAACGACAACAGGAGACAGAGGTCCTCTGACTCCATAGTCTCTTGAAGAAAAAAAAAAAAAAATATAATGCCAGGCTCCAATGAAAATAGTAAAAACAGAAATATGGGTGTTCATGTATGTTCTCATGCCATTCTGCTGTCATGAGATCATTCCTCTTGGTACATATATGATAATTAAGCATAGCATATGGTGCTTAAATGCAGACAGAATAACACCATTCTTGCAAATGGAAGCAAACCATTTGCAAGAAAACTATTCTGGTTTACAACAGGGAGGGTAACAAAACTGTTCTTCAAATGCTCTGCCACACATCAAATTGCTTTGACTGAAATTTTACAAAAAAGGTATTCGTATTCAGGTATACATTTGTCACTACTCCCTAAATGTAGCTAAAATGTCCCATCCAAACAATGGCTAAAAGAAATTAAAGTCATTTAATTTTTCAGTCAAGGGGAAAGGCATACTTTTCTGCATGCTCCAAAGGCTGCAACACTTGGTATGTCAAGGAAGTCTTGGAACTTCAGCCTCAGGTAGAAATTCTAGAATTTATTCTTTGTTGAAATTGCCATGTTCAGTGAATGCCATTTTACCAACATGCCTGTAGGATCCTGCACAAAAGTTCAGACTCTGAAGATGGTGAAATTGTCACAGTGCACCTCTACTAATATAGATGTTATCTACAGCAAGATCATTCAGTGAATACACAATGAAAACCCAACAAGACCTTTTCTTCTCTGCTTTTGAGTCAAACCACTCTTACACAGAGGAGGCAGAATAACATAGATTGTATGCCAAACTACAAAAGCCTTGCAGGTTATTCAAAGTACAACTTCAACATTATGTCTCCTTCTGCTGATACAGTTCATTTCTAGATTATAAGGAACCCCTGCAATGCACTTAACAGCTTAATATTGCTTCAAGTTTTTGCCATCTCAAAGGCACCAAAACACCTTCTAAATGAGCCAGCATAATATTAACAGAGTAGGAAAAAACCCATGCATCACAAGGATCATAACTCACAATGCTCCTGAAAAATAAAATAGTCAGAATTGAGGACGTGAGAATTGGTATGAAGTTCATAATAGCTATGCTACACCCTCAGAATATATGAAAATGTCTAAACATATCATTATATATCATAAGCATCCTACCTTCTCAGTTCTGATGAGCCCTGCCACTCACATTTATATAAAAAAAGTACATGAATGCATGTGTGGGCTGTGGTACAGACATGCTTGTCACATGGCTGATGATCTCAATCAAATGAAAACGCTTTCAATTTACAAAGCACACCAAACATGTTTCCCCTGCACTTCTCTGTAGCATTAGCTACAGATAACCAAATCAATGAATCTGATTGAACTGATACATCTCACAATATGAACAGTTCTGCAAAAAAACCTTTTAATATGTCAGGTGTTTGATAGGAATTGTGAGGAACATGCAGAACAGAAGGTGGCATGTACACATTAATTGGCTCCAAAAAGGGAGGCCCTGTCTAACATATTGCCTCAATTCCAAACTTCTCTTTATATCATATTTCACTGTTTCAAGTTCCTCATACATTTCTGTGTATCTTTAGATAGATGACAGGCAGACACAGATGACAGACAAATATACATTAGAACGGTGACGCAAGAGCAGTTTCATATTGAATATGGCAGACTTCCCATTTTAAGTATTATTTGAGCTCGTTGACTATAGAAACAAAATAATAACAAAATCCTCAATTTTCTAATAATTTTTTCTCATGTACGCTGCTGAGAATATTTCTAAAATTGGATGGTTTAGTTAGGCAGGATTTTGTAAAGACTTTTAATTTCAAATTCATATAAAAGAAAATTTGTTTTTAAAATCCACTGTTCTCTAATGAGAGCTAGAAGACAGAGACTTACTTTATTAAGGTCAACAAACAGGTGGTTAAGGTCCTCATTGTCTTTTAAAATTTCATTTCATAAAAAAAAGCTTTGAGAACAGCAGGCCTCGTTCATATTCCAATGAAATTAAAGAAAATAAAAGGCATCTTAGATTCTTAGAGTAAGCTCTTCATTATAAATACTCTTCAGTCTGAAAAACTGTCATTATTGTCTGACTCCATTGTTAAGAGAGACTTCACTCAGAGTTCATGAAAGCTGCAGGATTGCACTCCCAGAGAGTAAGATCCTGATTAATTTTTTACCACCTTTTTTCCCCTCTATGTAAAGCAGCATGGATGAACAGAGAACAGCAACTCCTCCTTGCAGCTGCAACTTCTTCAATAAACACTTTCTCATATTCCAAACCTCCATAAAGTAGGTACTTTACAGGCATAGGTACATAAAAGGGGATCCACATTGCTCTAAGAAAGCCAACTGATGAAAGCACAGCACTGCCCCAATCTGCTCCATTCATGTGCTCATTCCCTGACTGACACACACTAGTCCTTTCTGAGGCACCCACAAGGAACATTGTTGATACCAGAGTTTTCCAAGCAGTCCTTTCATCTCAGAACCATTAACTCTCTTGACACTTGTACCTCCAAGCACCTGCAGGCAGCAAGCATGCAAGGTCTCTGCTGAACAGGATAAACACACCTCACTGTCTGGAGCCAGGCAGAAACTCATCACCTGCAAGCGGGAGCAGAGGTGTGACATGAACCCTCTCTCAGCCAAAGAAATAAACACAAGGTGCTTATTCAAGCCCACAGGACAACACTGCAGAGTCATATGCTCCTCTCAAACAAGCACAGATACATAGAAGTTACAACCAGTGCAGAATTTATGAATTCTGAGTATGCAAGAATATTCTTCTCTCTCCACAGCAGTGGCTAAAGTTGTTTGGAAACAACATGCCATAAAGAGATAATTTATTGCCAAAAGGCAAATCTTCAAAACATCTGTCTGTGGAGCCTCTCCATAAAGTCACATAAAGCTATCAAGGCTTAGGCTTACAGCACAACATAACCACGTTGAACAGCATTTCAGATGCTCTTCAGATTCTTCGGTATTCTGGATACTGTCCAAGTAGTAATTAATAGAGTCAACACATTCCCAGTATTTGGTGTTGATTTGAAACTGCATAAAACTGTCTCCTCTGAGAGCAGTGAAATGCAGAACAGAGGAAATCACATTGGATGCTTTCAGATGTGGAACTTACACAATATTTGCTGAGAATAATAAAATCTCATCAACCCTTATTCACGCTAGATAATAACAAACTATCTTCTTTCAGAGCCAGGGACATTTAAAAAAAAAAACATGCCATCTCCTCCAGTTATGAAAAGAAACAGCCACTTCACAAAAGCTTTATTTTATGGTAATATCAAAATAATGTGACTAACACAGTGGAAGAACCACAAGGCAATATGAGCTTCATATAATCCAGTTACCTACCACCAAATCACTGAAGAGGGAAGAAATAATCAGCTTGAGGCTTGTGTGGTGCTTACAATACAGCTGTACTTACAGTCAACAGAGAGGCAAAGCCCTATGTTTATTTGTGGAGTATCTAGACAGGAATGGTGTCAGCACCAAATTTTAATTGGCCTCACCTCCAGTCTGCAAGACCACAGCTGAGAAGGCCACTTGATCTGTTACACCCCTACCACATCCTGCTTGCTGAGCTTGCAAGAAGGGCAGCCCATACCGAGCAAATAGCCTTGCTTGTTTACTCTCTCCATGCATGAAGCCACAGAGCACTCAGATAAAGCTCTGTTGAAGATGGCTTCAGAGTCCTCTCCAGAAGTACCATGTAAGCATTTCCAACAGTGCTTCCAGTGCTACTCATCTCTGAGATGAAAGCCACACAACACATCAAGGCATTTACAGATATTAATGTGTTAGTTTTATTCTATTATCAAGTCAACCAGGAGAAGGCAATGCTGTGAGGAAAAATCTGTTGCAGCTGGTGCACTACACCAGTGAAACAGGTGCGATGGGAAAAGGGAAGACTATAAAAGAGAGAGGAATACTTAAAGAGCATTCAAATATGATTGATTGTGCTTTGTTTCAGAGGGGACGCATTTTCAGCTCAAAACTGAACATCAGATTGCTGCATATCATGCTTTTTCTTATTCAAAACCAAAGATAACCCTTGCAGGGGGCAGGTATTATCAGACCCTGAGGCTAAGCCTTTGCAGCCTGAGTGTTTTATTGAGCTACTGTAATTCTCCTGACTTCTGAAAATCAAACTGTTAGTACATGCTTTACTCAAAACTTTAAAAACATTAATGCCCCACTGCTGTTTCACAGATGTCCAAGAATCTCTGGGACAGCCCTGGAAAAGGATCTAAAATAAATTCCTCATTATCTTAAATTTACTATGTTCACATAGAAGACTTTTTAGGTCTTCATTTTTCAGTGAAACAGCAAATACCAGTGTGTATTGATCTTGCAAAATTGGGGAGTCATAGACTCACAGAATAAGCTGAGTTGGAAGGGACTCATGAGGATCACTGAGTCCAGCTCCTAGCCCTGCACAGCACCATTCCCAAGTCCTTCCACCCTTTTACAGGAGAAGCTAATAACATTAAAAGAATGCTCTGTGCAGCTGGATATAAATAAATCACCTAGATATTGGATATATAAATGAAACAAATGTTTAGATTTCTCCTACTAATTGAATACAGGAAGTACACAATTTTCAAACGGGGCTTTCCTGTTCCAATACCAGACACCAAATCTTCATTACCCAGTTGTAATTACCTCCTCTTCATTATGTAGTTTATAGGTAGAGAGGAAGGCTATGTTTAATACATGTGGCACTTGGCAGGAAAAGTGATGGTGATTAGGCATGGACTCGTTACCACAGCTCATACTGAGTTTTGGTTAGCTTTATACAGTTTTAGCTTATACAGCTTTAACCAGTTCATGGAGAAGCACAGAACTTATGCCAGCACAGGCTTAACCTGCCAGGAACTTTGCAATGCATTTGAACCATCAGAAGGAATTTTTATTTCACAGAAACACTGTAGTCAAACAGTAAGATTTGAAGGGAAAATAAAGTGGAACCAAGAAGGGAGGAGAAGAAAAGGGCATGAATGGTGGCAGGTGGTAGAGGGAAACCAATTCCTGAATAATCAGGCTGGGCAGAAAATGACTTTTGAGGCAGGCAGAGCCAGAACAAGGAAAGAGGCAGTCTTCCAAACATGTTTGGGCTATTTAGGATGTAGCTGCATGGTACCAGATGACTTGCAAAGCAACAGCTCACTTCTGTAGCAAAGTGGTGGCACTAAGGAATCAGGAAAAGTAACATTCCAAGATACCGTGCTTTCTTGCAAGAGACCAATTAGGTTGATTTCTCCTCATGTTATCTTTATAGCCTTAGATAACCTCATAATGAGAGCCCTGTCCTCCCTTCCCAACCTAGAAAACAATAAACAGCACTCACTGCTGCTACAAAAAAACAAATAAAAATTTATATACATTAAAAAATTACACCACGCAGTCACGGTACAAACCAGCTCCTGTCTTGAGAAAGGGAACAAGGAAAAACACAACAGTGCTGTTACTTACATTCTTGTATTGCTGGTCTTGTTGATAATTACAGATTTTCCAGTCTGATCCACATTATGATCCATTCCAAAATAAGCTGCCACTCTGTGCACTAGCATCCTCTGATATGACGACATCTGAGGGAACTTTTTATAGTGATTACTAGAAACAAAGGAAAAAATAACATTGATAATTACATTTCCCTCTAAGCTATAAATAAATGAAAACAGCTATATATTTGACAATTCAGTGGACAGAAATCTCACTGAAAACTTCTCCGTTATGCATTTACATATAAATTTTTGCTACGGAAAGGCTGAAAGGAAAAAAAAAGTAATTAATTTTACATTTTCTAATAAGTACATTTCCACATTCAACACTGGAACAAACAAAGCTCATGCTTCACGGTACCTAGTCAGTATTCTGTGTGTTGGAAGAACTCATCCCCCAATCCCCCACACTCACTCATGCTCCCTGCACACCCAATCCTACAAATTTGCTGAGACACTGGCAACAGCTTTCTGCCTTTCTCCAAAAGGTCAGATGCAGGGCAATTCTGGAAAGATCTAGTTTGGCAAACACTCCTTTTTTCCTGCATTACAGACAAAATGGTTATTTCCCGTCAGCATATTTTTTTCCTCTGCTGCTATTCTGACTCTCTATTTTTAAAGCTGCAGGAATATTTTATAATAAAGACCACATAGCAGCAAGAATCCCACCACCTAAGTTCAGTTTTATTTTCCAACGCATTAGAATAATACAGCACAAATGAGAAGCCATGAGATAACATATTTGATTACGCTCTACACTAAAAGCTTTAATTATATTTTTGTATCTAAATGAGCAGAGCCAGTGCAATTACAACACAACAAAAAGCAAAAGGTTTTCATTTACATCTGCTTTATTTTAAGCAGTTCCACCACGTAGCAGGAAATAGAAGCTTGCTCTTGCAGTATGCCAGTAACAGTCCTCAGGAGCACTGTGGTCCATATGAGTGTATCCCTCACACAACTCTTGCTGCAACACACACACGTGACTCAATAAACCAAGTGTGGAACTCAACTTACTTGTTGTCACTAATAAAATCAATAATTTCCTGTTCCATTTTCAAGAGTATCATTCTGTCCCTGTCAAAAAGAAATGCAAGGATTTGCAACATCAACTATGAATAGACATTTTAGAAGAAAATATTCATATAACAATGTTTGTAAGGCTACTTCGCAAGCGTTGTCAGTCATCTTGATTAAACATGAAACCCTGGATCATCTGCAAAAGACTAAAGCCTGCTTTTCTGTACCTTCACTGGCATACAGATTCCACTCCTCTATGAGCTCAACTATTGTCTGAGAGCATTTCCAGCCACAACAAGCTGCAATCAATGTGCTCCATAGAAAGACTCTCACTGCTATGGATAGCTTGGGTCTTTTTTCACCGTTTTTTGACGGAAAACGAGATTTCCACCTAAGGTAGATCTTTCACAAGAAGAGCTGCTATCCACAAACATTTTCAGCATTTTTCCTGAGACATATCTTCCACAAGGCATTGATTTGCTGCAAGAAAACTGGACATGTCTAATCTAGTTAGAGAGCACAATGGAAAACATCACCTTTGAACTAAGGTTCTCAGGAGGCAATGCCACAGTATTTCTCAGGCAAAATGCTCTATTTTTCACAGGAAGATCTCAGTTGTTCCTTTTCCCTCTCCTCCCATGTAAAAAACATTCAAAGGTTTCCCCGGCATATTTCCACACATTTCTAAGCTGGTCGGAGTCCCATCATTCCTTAGTTCTTTTGAACTTTCTCATTTTGCACAGATAAAGCAATTGAAGGGCCTTGCATCATCTGTACAAGGGTTTATGCAAGCTGTTATGTATCAAATTACTCCCAGTTCTCCTGGGGATAATAGCAGAATTACATGGTACCAATTTAACACATCCAACTGAAATGAACACTGAAAATCACAATGTATAAAAATGTTACAGATCTTTCCTTGGATGTTTAGAGGCAAATTTAATGATGAGATGGGGTTGCAGCTCCAAATGGAAATGGGAATACCGAGAGCAGAATTTGGCACTGAGCACAGAATTTTAATTGTGTGCAGCACTGCTAGAAGACAGCTACTTTATATTCATACACAAATCTCCAACCGAAATAGTTACAATATATTATTGCAATCACCACATAGAGCCATGTAAAAGAAGGTACAGACAAAGACCAGATGTTACTGAAAGTGAAATAAGTGAAATTAAGCGACTGGATGGGGGAGTAGAAGTTGATGACTTTTTATAGCATTTTTCTCAGTTAACAGCCTACCTCCTTTACATTTTCCCTTGTAACCATCTCCAGAACAAATAAAACAGAGTGTACCGTTATGAGAAGTCAAAGACTGCCAACTATAATTTCAGAAATGTCAGCTGAAATGCAGGAAATACCTACCTGGGGTTATTCTTTAATGTGTTAATGAGAAACTCATGCAAATCTATGCCTGTTGAGTCTGTATACTCTTGACTGCAATCTGAAAAATAAAAACATATAGCCTTCACTCATTTATTTCATTTCAACAGTTCCGATTAACTATGATATAAATCAAAATCCATTTTCCACCTACAATCTGAAAGAACATGCTCTGAAAGAAAATAGTCATTTGGACTTCAGCCAAGAAAGATACACATTCTGAAGCATCAGGTGGACATTCATTGTTCCTCTGTACAACTCCAAGGAGAACACAGCATCAAAACTAAACATTGACAGGAACCGCTGGTCATTTAAAAACACAGAAAACTTCAATGACATTCATGACTCTGCCTAGCTCTTCCTTTAAAACATTTTAAAAACATTACAAAATGAGATAAGTTTTATTCATCAATGTCTCTTTGCATCACGTAATAAGCGCTGTACACTCAGCAAATGAGGAATCATGCCAGTGGGAACTCCATTTGCATTAAAAGACTGAAATTCAATGACACCTGGGAGTAGGCAGGTAATAGGGATGCGTGACAGGAGCCAGAATTAATTTTTCAGCATTATCTCCTGACTCAAATGTACACACAGATCCTCAAGTTGGCGTGAACTGTGAGAGCTCCATTGAAGCCAAATGACAATTCATACCAGCTGCAGATCCACACCCAGGTAGGCAATGATTATTTTGGGGAGACTGCAATGCAACACTATACCATAGATTAATAAAAAGATTTTAAAAAGCAATACCAAATTTAGATAAAGCATCTTTCCTGAAGAAGTCCTGGTAGGTGATAACAGAAGATTTCAATGCAGGTTAAATGTCATGGATGAATTTCCTTACAGCATTTTAAGATAAAATTCTCCATGAGAAAGAAGCAATAGTGAAGAGGATTACTCTCTACTGCCTACACTGCACAAGTTACATACCAATATATTATCGTTAATCTAGATAAAAGAGTATTAAAGCCTTATGCACTATATAGACCTATTATGCAATCACACATATATTTATGATTTTATGTGTTTATACCAACACTGTTAAGCATTCAAAAGATCAATTTTACATTAAAGAAGATTTAATAAAAGACCTCAGTTTGGAAGGTTCTTTCACTTTAAAGCCTAATGTTTGTATGAAAAACATTCTTATGCATACACATTTTAGGTTCTGAATTTTCTCAGTGTATGAGAACACTTCTACTGTGTATATATTACACAAAAAAGAAATACATCCTTGTAAAAATGTACAATCCTTCCTATAATGTTAATTATAATAATTTAAATATTTTTAAATTCACCTTTTGATAGCATTCTGATCTTGCTTTTTTCACTGTTTTTATCTTTATTTTTATCCTTCTCTTTTTCTTTCTCGGAGTCATCTTTACTAGATTTATCTTCTTCTTGCAAGCTAGGAAAACTCGAAAGCTGTAGTTGGATTGATTCCTGTTGGGGAAAAAAGATAGATAAATTATGGGCCAGATTCAGAACACTTCCCATGGCTTCCAACCTACAGATATTGGCATTAAACTATATGTAGCTAGAGAAGTTGAAGCCAGATACATTTCTTTCCTATTTAAAACATGGCATTTTTTTAGCCAGGTGAATGATGGCACTTTAGATGCCAAATTCTAGTGGAAAGCAGATATTTCTTCCCAAATATTTTGAATATTACAAAATTTAGGCTGCCTCTATTAAGGGAACTACATTATTGTACACATAATTAGTCTTCGCTTAAGACTTTTCAGAAGAACGAAATAGATTTCGTATGGCCTTTCTTAATTAATTCTATAATTTAATACTACCTGTGCTCAGTGATGCTCAGTGGATAGTTATCTGAAAAATAAAACTTTTTCCCTTTCACTAGAAAGTCTGCACGATAATATGAATTGTTTTGCACACGTAAGTGCAGGTAGATGGAGTTTTCAGGCTCTAACATTAGAAGAGTGCCAGCAAATTTTATACTCCATTGTATACAAGAGGGCTTACTAACTTATCAGGTAATTCATATTTAAGGGCATATATAATAGATGTGCCTTTTGCAAAAGTGGGGAAATGTGCCTCATGATTTTTCAAGGACGTTTTAGTAAGTGAACTTCTCTAGGGCATCACAAATATTACCCTCAAAACTTCAGTATTTCAGATGCTATGAGTCCCTTTGAAACATGCTTCAGCTTTAAAAAGTTAATTAAAAAAAAACAAGAATTCAAGCTGGTTTGAATTTTCTAATTTTCTTTAAAGAACTTGCTTTCTATGCTCAAGGAACTTGTTTCCCTTGCTTTTATACTGTAGTATAAAAACAAAACAAAACCCAAGTTATTTTCTTTTGAAGTTACCATGGCATAATATACATATTCCAAGAAATCCTAATCTGGTTGGACAGAATGGAAGGAAGCATACTTCTGTGTTCTTTTAAAAAAAGAAAACTATATGCTTAAGTAGTGTAAAAAAGCACATTTTAAGAAAGCTGTCACAAAACTCCCTGATAAAGCAGTTTTCTTTAATAGAAGAGAGTCAGGCATGCTTGATAATTTTTTGACATCATGTTAATGAAAACCTAATTCATCAATACTTGAGAATTTCAGAGTTTCTTGAATGCTAGTAAATTCCCTTCCTTCACTATTTTTCAAAGAATACTAGCATACCAAAAGATCAATAGAAAACTTTCAGGGGTATGTTTTTAAGCAACTGTTATGAATTCAAAAGATGTTTCCAGTAATTATTACAAATTTTAGGCTTATGAATTCTTTAAAGAACTACAAATCAGCCATCACAAGACATGTAAGACAAGATCCTAACAAAACAAGGTATCAGCATAAACATGCCACAATAAGACAGAAATTGGTAGCTTCTCAGCTTAATCATTATTGACTTTTTGTGAAATTTGAATGTGGCACAAAAGACTTGAGATGAAAAGCATTGTAAAAGAGAAACAAAGACCTGAACCCAATATTTAACCTGACCTACCACCCTTAATCCCTACTTCTGCTAGTTCTGGCTGACAGTCTTACCCAAAATCTGAGCCTACAGCAGGAAAGAGTGAGAATTCCTGGTCGTTTGAGGTAAGGATACATTGATAACTGTTTCCTAAATTGCTCAGTTTGTGCTCAGAGAACTAATGTTGTGCCTGCTTTCTTTCACTTCAAACGGCAGTTTGATTTCTCATTCAAACAACAAACCTTGGATCAGCCATTGCCAAATGACCCCAAAGGATAACTTGATTCCCTGCCCTGCCCAGAGCAGTGACTGTGCTGCTAGCATTTCAACAGGAGAAAAATGTAACTGGCCACGTTGTTCCCAGGATATTAATGCTAAACTTCACAGTGGTTCTTAAAAATGCACTTATGAAAATGACAGACTTTACAGAAAAGCACATATATGAACACACAGTAAATACTGTTTTTACATGTAACATCATACTGATGTATTTGCACTAGAAAAAACACACAAAAGGGCTGTAGAGTCGTGAAAGCAAGCTAGTGTATATTTTCTTAGATCTTTATTTATTTTTCTCAATAATAAAATACAATGTTAATAAATACATTGATACAAGTATAGTGAACAACAAAATATATTTTCAAATTGCAGTAATACACTTCTTGGTCTATAGTATAACATTAAAGGCAACATTTCTTTTAAGTAAGGACATAGTGAACCATTGGATAAGCACTCAAGATCAAGTAATACAGGTAAACAAGTTTTTTTCCTTATACAGGAAAATGAAGGCAAGTATTCAAATATAAGTACAAACATCAAGTCTGCAGTACAATCCATACTCAGTAGTTCTGGCAAGGTACCATACATTCTCTGATAATTAATTCCCTGTGGTTTATAAACCATTAAGATAAAATAAAAATTAATTTAAAAAAAAATTCCAAACCAAAAGTAAGCTACTACTCCTCTAAAGTGAAAGCAAAACAATTTGGTTGGCACAAAACTTCCTGTATCCTTCAGTCAGCCCAAGGAGGAGCCTGCTGTTCCAGCTTTCCATGGCAAAGTTGAGCCACATTCATTAGAAAAAGGTTAGCAAGAGTGAAAGGGCAGTCCCTATCAAATTAATTACACCGAGCCAATTGTTTCCTTAGAAAACATGCTGGGGTCAAGGGAGACATTTCAACTCCCATATATATTATAAGATGGTCCATGAAATCCTTGCGGAGGCTGGTCAGTCAGGTAAGACCAAAGGCTGTGTGAAACAGGAACCCCTCCTCTGCCTGGTGTAAGGATAGGGATTTTGCCTCAACACCTGCCAGTCTCTCTTGTAGTTTAGTACAAGTCCTGTGCAGTACATTATAAACTACCAGCAATGCTTAATACAATCTCTTCATGCCGTTCTCCTTTTCATTCTCCATTAAACAATAGAAAACACAAACAAAATTGGAACAAAAGCCACGCATTTTGAGTAATGCAGGTCAAGCGGAAAGCGTCTACCTACAACAGAACAACTGATAAAATAACCTGCCCACCTACTGCATAAGCATCATTGTAAAGCAGCAGAACATGCAAATGTCCTGCTGCTAAACAACTTGGTTTTTGGTCTTTCAAAAAAATTAAAAAAATAGAAGAACCTCTCCTTACTTATCAGCTAACAGGAGAGACAGATTTGTTTCATTTCAAGTCAATAGAAACAGTGAGAAAGTACACTTAAATGTCATTTTTTATTTTTGTGCTAAGCTCACAAGAAGCCACTTACTCAAGCTCTCTTGATGGCTGATTTCAGTTGCACATAAACATCTCAAATTATAGGCAGTGTTCATCATATTTTGGGGTTTAGCTAGCTGGGATTTTTTAAGCCTTGCTCTCATGAGGCAAGCAAAGAGGAGTAATTGAGGCTTAACTTCTGCTTTTTGGAGTACTTTTTGAAGTTAGTCTACAAGGACTGCCACCAGTGTTATTGTCTGAGGTGAGGAGTGCAGAGGACAGAACTCTACCAGCTGCTGGGAATACAACACTACCAGTACAGATAAACTCAAATACACACTTTTTGATATAGTTTAATTTACACCAAGAGTTTAAAAAATGAATGCCACTCAGTAGGAGGCATCCTTGACTCCACCAAGGTATTTTAGAGAGTGAAGGACCTTTGAATTTTATGTGAAGGGGACACTGATATGAAGTGAAGTCTTAGGAGAAACCACAAATCAGAGCATATTCGTAACTGTATTTGGTGCAGCCTCAAAAGAGATAGCCTTAGAGAAAAGAACATATTAATATTCTTTTTGATTGTGACTATTTTTTTAAATTTTAAAATCTGAATTCTTTTGAATTCTTTTCCATTTGCTGAAATTTTCAGGGGGTCTGGAAAAAAAAGCAAACAACACCCTGTGATATAGTATAAAACTAGTATTTCAAATAAAAGTTCACGCTAAACCAGTAACTCCATAAAAACACGTTCATTGTCGGATGTAATTTTTCCCCCAAGGAAGACATTGTTAAATGCCCGATTAAGTAACACAACCATGCAACTGAAGATGGGGGTCAACCATGCAGCTAACAGCAATGATTGCAAGTGTACCTGGTTGTCATGAAGATTTTCTGCTCCTGGGCGAGGGGACGACTCTTCACATACAGCAAGACTCCGCACGAGTTTTCCTTTAGCTCCTGACTGAATAAGAATGAAAGAGAACAGAACAGAAAACACTTCTACTGACCCCAAGTCACATAAGCTGCCCACACCAGATGTTCCCAGATTACTATTACCCACCCAATCCAAAAAAAATGCATTTGCATTGGACATGGATAAAAAAAGGATTCTAAGCAGCAAGACATTTGCTACACAGGGAAGGTGGTAGGTTTCTTTTTGATTTTATCATTTCAGCTACAGTTCACTCACTTCCACCAAAAATTTTAACAGCAAAGAACAGACAGTCCAATACTGAAAGTAATTTAACATAAACTCAATGGCTCTTATTGTCATTTGGTTTGGGGTCTTTTTTGTTTGTTCTGAGAGTCCCTCCCCTTCTTCTAGTAGTATTATATCCAAGAAACATGGACAATAAAATGTGTATTACAGATCTGCACTTGAAAAATTCAAAGAAGTTTTTTTAGGGTTTTAGTTGTTTCTAGAAGCTCCTTCCCATACCTGGCCTCATCCATTTCCCCCCTTAGGGAGCTAGTCAATTCTGTTTCTTTATGTCAAGATTATTCCATTAAAATAAAATTCCAACAGAAACATTTTAATTACTGAAGAAAAAGGAGTGAACATTTTCCTTTTCCAGTGGTGCACAGAAGCACACATGCTGTCTAACACAAGGACACAGCAAGCCCAGCAGCATAAAATTATGATGGATAAAGGGAAGCCTGACACATATCTGGAGGCAGTTCTCTGCCTTTTTGTAAAAGAACTATGGAGTAAGAGGCAAGAAAGAACCCGCAACACAACAAAAAACTCAACCAGACAAGTGATGAAAGAATGAAATTTTGACGGTAGACAGACATATTATCTGAAATTTTTCATCCTATTGTGGCGTGCAACCCCAAACAGAGATGGACCCTTACCTTGGATCTCTTTTTCTGCTGATGTGCACCTCGTTTCTGGGTATAGCAAAAAAAGAGAAGCAGTTATCACTTCAGTGAACAGTGGGCATAATGACAGCATTACCAATAAACAGACAAAACCACTTCTAACTGATGTTTAAAATTAGTAGCTGACTGCAAAAGCAACTTCCCCAAACCCAGTTTGGAAAGCAGGGAAAACCAAGAATCATCTCTGCTCATTGTCATTCATTTTACAAACAGGTATAAACAAGAAAAAATACTATACACTTTTCTGTAATTTTGCATATAATAAAAATGTAAGAAAATGTATACTTAAGTAAATGCTCCCTCTCTCCAAATTCCTCTTAAATTGTGGTCTCCCCTTAATATTTTAATTCGATTGAGCAAAAAGGATTAAAAACCCCTCATCCGATAAAGTCTTCTTATCAAATTACCTTCTTAGGCTTTGCATAACAACTTTTTGTTGGCAGTAACACCTACAAACCAAACCACACATTAAGTAATTATTCATTAGTATTACCTGTAAATTCATGAGATCAAGGTAGTTTTCTAAATCCCCAGAGGGTAAACAGTCAATTATCTCACCAAGCTTTAAAACAGATGTCTACAAATTAACTTCTCAGAAAAAAGTAATAACATGGACAGCAGCCTAAAGAGCTTGAAAGGTGGAACAAATAACAGTATTTATTTTACAGTGAAAAAAAAGGAACCCCAAATAAATAAATAAATATTTTAAAAAGTAAAAGACAGAAACGGTCTCAAAATCATAAGAAAAAATAGGGGAAGTGTAGGCAATGAAAGAACTCACAGCAATGGAAAAGCAAGGGTAACACATTGATATTTAACACAGCCATTCACTATTCCTGTCTTACCTGCAGCTCTGTCTTGGAATCACTGAGCTTCTCCTCTTCTACTTCTGAGCTTTCGGATTTATTAAGAACACAGTTGTCCGGGTTGGCTTCAGAGATGGTAGTCTCCTGCTCTTTTGCAGCTTCCTCTGCTGTCTCTTGGTTCAATTTACCTTGCTCAGACATTCTTCCAGACAGAAATTAAAATAACAAGATTTGGTGACCTGAAAGGTCAAGATACCACACAAACATACACACACACAAAAAAAACATTGGGGGTGAAATTTATTTTTTTCTTTTAATTCCCAGTTTCAGTTTCTTTGATAAACAAACCAAAATGTGCAGCTCAGGAGTGGAAAACTACGTATGTCCCAGCTGAAGAGATGTACTGAATTAACAATCTTGGGTAACAGCAGAACTATGTCAGGTTAAGCACGCAGATCTGAAGAGTCTTTGTGGAGAGCAGATTTAAGGTAAGGTGCTGTGACTCCTCAGCCCAACCCTAGAGCTGCTAAGGTTCAGATAAGGACAGTGAAGGACTCTCTACCACAAAGCTCAACGCTACCACGCAAAAAGGACCCATTCTAGGTCTCTGGCATCTCAGTGTTCCCCTTATCTAATTTTCTTTCTTTTTTTAATTACTTTTTTCTTTTCTTTTAATAAAAAATAATAGCCAAACAAACAGAAATTAAAAAAAAAAGGATGAGCAACAACAATGTTTTAGTATTCAGCTGTAGGTTTTATGCATAGCAGAAGCCATGGTGCTCAGTACCACTATAAATATCTATTTATCTTTTTTTTTTAAGAGGTAATAATTCAGGATAAGTATGAACTTTAAATTTGGCAATAAAGCTCTCAGTGTCAACATTTTCAGGGATCAAACCAACAGCTCCGTTATTAAAACCTTAAGCCTCCTCCCAAAACCTCTGTCACTCTTCAGTACAAGGAAAATTGTACAGAAAGTCCTTGGCAGGTACTTCTAATGAAGAAATCTCAACAGAACTGCATTCACTCTCAGCTTACAACAGCGCTGTTGAACAGAAGCTTTAAAGGCTTTTCAGAGTTAAAGCCTATTACTCTTCTCTCTCTTTTTCTGCCCCCAGCTCCCTCCTGAAGACTCCCCCACTGATCAACTGTCAAAGGAGACTCATGAATAACTTAACTTTTCTTTCCCCATCCATTTGGCTTAAGAAACATCTTCAAGAAAAACAACTGTATTTGAAATATGAAGTCATTTCAAGAAGGGTCTCTTGCAACATGTTGCCACTTCTCAGCAGCAAAACAGCAGCTATGAAGCAAAATCACACTTTGCCATCTTCCTTTTTATGGTTTGAAGTTAAATGTTCAACAGAACCAGCATAACTTACCTTTTTTTTTTTAAGCCATGTTTTAAATGAAAAAATCTAAGGCTACTGAGTTACAAATACTTCTTACAGTTTCTGCTTTTGTTTTCACACTGTAAACAAATAAAATTTCCTATATAATCTTCCTGTTTGAGAAGGACTGTGAATTTCACAAGAAATCAAGCTATAAGGTTCATAAACAAACTGAACGGTATATGAAACTAACCTGAAGCTTGACTTGCCTTACTGTGCGCTAATTTGTGATTCTCCTTTCTCCCACCACTCTCCCCAAGAAGGCCGATGATTTTGGCTACTCTGCAGTTACAACTGAAACTTGAACCACTTTGATGAAAATTCAAAACAGGATGAGTGGCAAGACCTTTAACTGGTCTGTCAAATAACCCTTAATTTGATAAGGATTTTCATCAAGAAACACACGTGCATGCACAACCTCTTCGTGAGCAGATCAACCTCCAGCTTATCTACATGCTTACACAGTGCTCACAAAAACAATTACGCTGGGATCAGCTGCACCAAAGAAGCCATTTACCTGAAAAACTGCTATAATCCCAACTGCCTTTCTAGCGTCTTCTGTTGGTCTTTGCTGGCTAAGTCCACACAAATGATCAACGGCGATGTGAGTCCCATGTCCCCATTAACAGTTCAGAGAGCCAATCTCCATGCTGGTCCTTCGGACAGCTTGACGCATCATAGCCAACCTGGAAAAGATGAAAAATAAATAAACACCGACAACGATCATGGCACAAGGGAGGGATGCAATGGATAGGACCAGATTTCTAACACTAATGACCAGTTTTCCAGCAAGTCACTTTCACAGCTTGATCCAGCTCCACCTGTCTCAAAACTGCCTGCTTCTTCTCTAATGAAGGCTAGAGCCGGCTGTTCAAGTCATAACAGCTCCTACGCAAGGAGCTAAAATTAACAATTGCATTATGCACTGAAGATTACTCATTTCAATTTTAACCTTTTTTAGCGAATTCCAGCACTTTTCATTAAAAAAAAAGGCATATATACATATTTATATATAAGCTCATCTGTTTGCTTCAACAGAAATCAATGAGGGTATAAGGAGAAAAGATTTGCCTGCTTTTTAACTATGGCTTCTGCTCCAATTAACTTCAACAGACAAACACTATTGAAAAAATAGCTAGGTGGGGGCTTTTAAAAAGTGACCTGCTTTACCAGGGTACTGAATTGAGATGTTCTTTTAATAAGCTGAATAAAAGTTGAAATGATTCAGAATGGGAGGAGGAAGAGGAGAAGAAGGAAGAAATCCTATTCCCTGAATAACATCCACCAAAAAAAATTCTTCTGAAGCATTTTGTGAGGAGGAAAAATGAGATTTCCACGTTACGGTTTGAGAAATAAACCTAAAGAAAGAGTTGCCTCAGCAATGCAATTTTTTTTTTTCTGCTGTTCATCAGGATTGCATTTGCCAGCTGAATAGCTGATTTAACAGAAAATGAGCTTTTTAGGATGAGTTGGGCTGATTTACAGGCCATGGCCATGTGCTGAACTGTCTTGGTACAACAGGCAGCTCTTCTCAAGACTTGCATGTGAGTCATGGTTGAAGCTGTCAGTGCAGACACACAAAACCAGCAAATAGAAAGCACATATCATTCTACTGGGGAGGGGGAAGGAAGCCAAGGCAACAATAACGGGAGATGATTTTCTGGTTTTTTGATTTTATTTGACTCCTATTTTATGCAGTGCATTTACATTGTGCACGGCTGCAATTGCCACACAGCACGTGTCAGCACGCTGGGACTTGCCATGTGAAAAGAGCTGAATTTGCTGCACCAGAAGTGGAGTTTAGCCTTTCACAATATTCCAGTCCTCCTCTCTCTGGGAGCTCTGGCACACAGAGGAGACCAGCAGGCAGCTCTGTAAACTATCACTGCCATCCTGCAAATTTATAAACACGACTATTTCTTTTTCTCAAACCATTTAATAATTTGTAGACAGTAATTCAAAATAAGTCTTCCCACTAGGTTTTTGGTATTTCCTGCAGGATATTTTTGGAAATTCTAGCTCTTTACAAACATAGGCTCACAATGGGAGTGGAAGAATACCATGGAAGACTATGGCCAAGTACTCAAGCACATGCAAAGGTATCTCATGGAGCCAATACTTAGGGAGCAAAGAGGGAATAAACTACTGACTCAAAATCCTTTCCTCATAACCATTCACTTGACACTTCCAAAAGAGAGTTGGGGGAAGGGGTTAGGAGAGGGAATCAACCAAAATCAGTCACAAACCAAAAATCCCAAGGAAGTACAGTGCATGAAGGTTTCACCTGGAAAACAGCCACCCAGGAAATAGACCGTTGCAATCAAAACCCTCCAAAACTAACAAAGATATCTGTACCAAAATCAGTACACACACAAAATTTATTTTAGAACTCTCCAGTGTGACCATTTGTTGTGAATTAACTATTCATAAGACAAACAGAGCAAAATAAAACCAGACAGTAAACCAACCAACCAAAGGGTATCATATGCAGCAAGCGAAGAGATCTGACAAGACTTGGTCTTGTGCACAGATGCGCAACATCATCTTATCAAGCTCTAGCCAAGGCAAATTTCATTATATAATGAGTTCCCTGTATTGTTACGCTTAAGATTTCTGCAGACATCATTTTTCACTGACCATGTACAAGAAGATCACAGAAACTTGAATTAAACCAAAAAAAACTATCCATGAATTTCCCCAAGAAAACACAAGCAAGTGGAAAATAATCTTTTTCCACTTGGATGGTAGCTACCATCCAAGCTACCATCCTCAAACCCAGAAAAACAATGTCTATTAGGATGATTTTGTAAAGAAATGCTTCATAATTATCTTCTGGGAAACAAAAAAAAAGAAGACAAGAAGAAGTGAGACATATAGCAATCAAATCAATCTCTTCACCTTCCCTTAACACAGATTTCCTTCTCCTTTATTAAGCAATTTACAAGTGATGATTAATCATTTACATACTACAATACGTAAAATACAGTTCTGGTTGTTTGGGTGGGTTTTTTAGAGGGACTCAGGTTTCTATAAAATATTTCAGGGAGAGTATAAATAGCAAAAAGGAATCAGTCAGAAAATAGCCGTTAAAATTGAGATATTTTTGTTGGAAATATGTCTCTGTTTCTTGTATGTTTCCAGGATATCTCGTTATTCAGTGATGAATGTACTTTTTACTATTGTCAGTGCTGCAATGACAGCACTGCTATGGAAAAACATACAGGATTATTCCCTTTCTTGCGCATCCACAGAAATGTCAGGGATGATTTGACTGTCAAAACCTTCAGCACTGAAGTGACGCAAAAGGCTGAACAAATGCACTTCTGTTTTTGATCCTCAGGTAGAAGCCACAAAGCTTGTTGCTAGGCAAAAACCACCTTCTTGATATGCAAGTGAGCAAAACTTCATAGGCCGTTGGGATCTGAGCAGTCTACAGGAGCTTGCAGCAAAATTTCAGCCCCTAACTCCTTAAAGCAACTTGAGTATTGCACACTGCAATACAACAGAAAATACAGGGACCCACCAAGTCACTTGCAGATCCACTTTAATGGAAATATATTCTGTTTGTATAGAATTCATAAGTGCCAGCTGCTCAGCATACACTGTGGGATGGGAATGCTCAGGTTTTTTTCTTAAATTATTTTCCTTTTAACAGGATTTTCATTTTAGAAGCTGAAAGTACTATTGAGCTTGAAAAACTGCAGTCAGAGCTTGAAGAGAAAGGGATGGAAGAAGGCGTGTATGGTCACATACGTTCATACAACACATACCACGCAAATTCCAAGAAAAGTCTGTGGGAAGGAATACAATTAATTTAATGCAAGAGTTTAAAAACTATACTCAGAAGAGCTGTCAAAAAAACCCAAAAAAACAGAGCAGAAAAGCAAACAATATTAGATGCTAGAAAGCAATGAGTACCTGAGAGCTTACCATCAACTGAAATTCAAGAGAGACATCTGACAAAAGCCTCAGAGGCCACAATAGGTGAGCAAGCCCCTTCTGTATTATCTAGGAGGTGTTTTGATGGCCTGATAGGTACACATGGTGAAGCAGGCATTTCAAGGTCATTATGCTTCCAGTATCAGACATGTCCTCTCTGAGAGAGGAGATGAGCAGGCTTTAAGGCCAAACAGCATACTCGTAACCATGAGCAGGCAGCAGCAGGCAGCACAGAACTCTTGACACAGTTAAATCCAAGAGCTGTCCTCCATACAAATCTGCCAAGCACAGAGGCAAAAATCATTCCAAAGCCTGAATACATCCTGCTGCTGAAAACTTGCTGATACTGGCCACATCCATAAGCCAGGATCCTTCTCATCCCATCATGATTCTCCACTCTCATGAATGGTTTGCAGGTATGACTCCATGAACTGGAAGCAGTTGTCAGTTGGGATTTCCACTAGGTCATAACAAACCTCATCCATATGTATCAAGAGAGGTTTGACTCATTATTACTAACTCACTCATCAGACTCCTGGAAGCCACTGAAAATGGACTCCAGCATTACCTCAAGATTATCAGCAGACACAACCCTCAATTTTGCCAGATTCTCACGTCTTATATCATAAGCTTCCTGCTATTCGACATTTACTTTAATATTCTGGTTTCTACCATTAAGAACATCAAAGAAAATCTCAGGTTTCATAATGAAAACAAAAGTTTCAACTCTTTGATGGCTTCAAATAAAACATTCACAATATAAAATGTATTCTTTAAAAAACAAAACAACATGAAACACCCCAAACAACACCACCACCAAACATAAAAAAGGCAAGTAAAATAAATTTTACACTTTTAGATCACACTACTACTCAGTCGTCCATCTCTCAGTCTTTAGGAGTAGTTTGAGTCTTAGTCTTTGCATCATAAGACTGTGTGCACTTTTTCACTGTTTTCCCACATTTCCCAAAGAAATACCCAAATGCACTTGGAAGCTTGCTGCAGTGTATTAGCATAGCAGGATAATAATCCACACCAGTTATCATATCAAAATGCTTTAGTATGAAAAAAACCCAACCTTAAGGCTGTGAAATTCATAGAATCCTACAAGTTCATTGGTTGTTACAAGACTGAAGACTAAATCTTTAAAAAAAAAGTGCAAAAATTTTTAATTAAAGTGTTTGATGTCTTATTTTATTTCCCACCTCCTCCTCCTCACATTGTTCCCTTTTCATCATCACTAAAAAACAAATAGTGTGATTGCCTATATTTTCTGCTCCTATGTGTCACAGACCTTTACAAAGAAAAGGTTATTTAGACTCATTTACTGATGGCACTTTACCAGAGACTGTCAGCAGACACCATTTTTTTCCCATGAGTTAAAGAAACACGAGTATCTGCATAAAAGCAACAGTGCAGAGGCCCCTGACCCAGCTTAAACAGGTGAGAAATCAACCATCAGTGGCAGTGGCAGCCAAATTTGATGGAAACAGGGAAGACTGAAACACACGGAACTAGATTTCAAATCCTATACAATAACAGTTGCCTCTTAACAGAGGCAACTAGATGATATGGAGCAGCCTCCCAGCTGAAACATCTACCTTGGAATGGCGCTGGCTTTCGTCCCAAACTGCATAGGAAATTCACTATTTACAAATAATAGCGACAATTCTCAAGAACAGTTTAACAACCAAAGAAATATTCCAGAAGCAAATCACTTTTTGTGGTTTACACCTGATTCCCTTTTTCAAAGAGATTCTCTTGTTTCTAACAGATGGCCACCAATATTCTTCCACTTTAATCCCCTGTCAGATGACCTCATGTCAATGTCATCATCTTCAGCCAAATAATAATGATGCTCCCTCCAGCCTGTTATATTTCTGCAAAGCTAGAAGCTTTACCCAGTAAAATAAATATAGATGGCCTGTAGGGAGAGTCTGCTTTGTTTTAATACTTAAGAAAAGGCATAGAAAAAAAGCCACTCTTTTATCTGTCACAATGATCATTTGAAGTCTTCCAGGATCAGCATGAAAAGATATGAGGCTGAGTGATCTGGCTAATAAATGTCAATCACGCAACTTTAGTAGGAACTGAGTAACACCCAAAATTTTAACAAGCTAATCAGTTGTACAAATCAGCACTCCTGGAATGAGTTGTTTGTTTTAGAACAGCCTTCTACAGTGCCTCATGCATTTCAAACACATACGCCAAACTTTTTCTCATTCCCCAAGAAAACCTGACAAATTTCCCTAAAATCAAAGTCGTTAAATTAACTGGTCTGACTGTTAGGTGGTAGAAAACAGCATAACACTTGTGAGTCCAAAGAGAGAGACAGCAAGGCTCCTAGCCATCCTCAATGCACACACATCTCCTTGAAATACTCAAAAGTCATTTTCCTTAAACCCTGTAATGAAAACAATAGCCAGCATGGGCAAAGACACAATTCAAATGAAAAGAGAGACTGAAACTCATCTTCCCAGATAATCAGGTCTATTTCTCAGCTACCAAAGATAATTATATCACCAAGTCCTCTTTAGAGACCAACAGCTTTATTTTACGACTAGAGGATGTCTAGGGAGGATGCTTTAGTTATTTTGCTGTAAGGATGCTCAAGAATCTCACTGCTTTGCCAGGACACCATCTCCATTGTACACATCAAATCCTTTGTACATTTTTCTTACTATGCCAATAATTGCCCCTCCAGTTTAATTAGTTTTCTTGATTTCACAATAGTTTTTTCTTCATGTTGGAAATAACCGTACATCACCTCATCATTTGCTGTTAGGTTTAAAGAAGCCCATTCCTTTTAGTTGCTGGTTAAACAGGTCTGCATTATTTCAATTACTATCAACCTCTAGTCTGTATTTTTTTTTCGTCAATTGACAGTCTGCTTCATCATTTCCTCACTTCTCACCAAGACCACGCTCTGGACACAGATGTTCCTGCACCCATCAATATGGAGTGAGGAATGCACTAGAGGAACTCTGTCTTCACAAAATCTAAAGCCGGTTTAAGGACAATGAGTAACATGAGAACGTCCCAGAAGGAATACTATCATTTCAATACAAAACCCTGATCAACAGCACAGCACAATGAACCTGGGCTCCCCACAGAGGGGTCTCAGCAGTGCTGAGGGCAAATCAGAGCTACTGCAGAGAGCCAGTGTGGGAGCCAGTGTGGGAGCCACTGTGGACTGAAGTGATGAAGCTACAGATACCCAGCACAAGCTCAGTGAGATAATTAAAGCTGTGATGTCATGATACACGTCTATGCATAATGAAATGTGGTAGAATATACAGTTTACACTAATTTTAATTTTTATAGAATATATGCATATAACTGAGTTTAATCCAGAAGTTCTTGAAACACTTTTTGCTTTTCTAGGTCAAGCCATCCCTACTCTTTCTTCCTTCAATCCCTTCTCTTTGCCATTTCTTTCAAGTAGCTACAGATTATGTCCATTTTGCTTTACACATAGAACTACAAGATCAACACAACTTATTTCTTTACTCAGCTCCTCCCAAAGCTCAAGGACTTGACTAGAAAACCCAAGCACCGTGCCTCTGCATTTTGAGCATATGTCTTCGAAGAATTCAGTCTAAGTAAACTGCAGGTAATGGCTTAGCAGCCAGCTAAGCCATCTTTCATCATTCACTAATAACCAAACATAAAACACTTGAGTCCAAGGGCGAGGGGAAACAAAGCCCACAACATCCCTAAACAAAAGAAACAAAATTTTGTATACTACTAGCACATTATTTTAAAATACATAACACTCAGGAAACAGATGGCCCATAACTTATGAACAATTGCTTTACACTTCTTCCAGCATCACCAGGGGATGGAGGCATAAACACATGAAAATACATCAAGAACTGACCAAGTATCACCGAGTCTCACATGTGCTTATCCTGATTTTTTCTTCTTTCTCTATTTCTATAATAGCCTCGATATTTCATCCTGCCATTTCTTGACAAATTAGGTGCATTTTCACTAGCACGAGCTTAATTGGAAAATCTTGAAAGAAAATAATTGTTAAGAACAAAGCAGCATTACACTGATGAAACAGACCTGAGCTTAACAACTAGAATTGCCCTAGCAGACAAACACTGACTGCAAAACAGCAAAAAGCTTTCATACAAGATTTGACAGAAAAAAAATACTTTATTGTCCCCCAAAAGTCTCCTTTGATTACCAGAATTAAACATTGCAGCTATTCCCACTTTCCTGAGGCCATTTTCTGAAACAAAACCAGCCTGCAGCTGATGCAAAATTCTTCATTCCAGAAGAAACAAACAAAACTAAAAGCAATGAAGACTAAAAAACAAAATCAAAAAAGCACTACCATACACTATGAGACATCCCCCCACATACTGTGCTGCTCAGAATGTGCGATTATAATTTCCAAATTCAAAGACAATTCATATCAAGCTTGTTTTAATGTTGAGTAAGTTTTCTAAGCTCATATTCCAGACAAGTCTCCTCTATCAAAACCCACAAAGGTTAGATAGATCCTTTGAGAGTTCCCAGTACCAGATGATTTGGTATTTTCTAATATATAGTTTTATTAGTTTTTCTTCATCAACAATGGGACATTCCTAAAATTTCTTTGATTGTGTTTATCAGAAAATATACTGGAATACAAAAGCTTTGCTGATGACTTTCTTTGTGCATTAGTAGACTTAGGAGACCAACATTGACTGAGACCAGTTTACACAAAGTCTTATCAAGTACACTCATTCTGCTATAAACTGCTCTTCTGTCTAAAGTCTTGCAAGACGTATGGACAAGTTTTTTCACAGTTTTCAATCAAGTCTGGAGATGGTCTGTTTTTAACTCTGACTCTCTAAAGAATGGCTATTTTTTCACATCAGATCCACATGCCTTTTTTTCTCATTACTGAAAGCCCTTCTGAAGAAAAAGAAAATTAAGGCAGAGGCATTATCTTTCTGCCCTAATACTACAGAGAAACTACAAAACATATAAAAGATATAAATAGCTATATGAAAATATATTTTAGGCATTTAATATATATTTATGTTTGAATATAGGCATATTTGTACTTCATAAGAATACATTAATCCCATTTTGTTGGTTGACAATTTTGTCTGGTCTCAGCCAATGCAGTTAAATTGAATACAACTTCATAATAAACACATAATAATAAATACATTATAAAAAGAAGCCTTAAGTATGCTATGGATTTGTACACAGTTCTCTACTTTTCCACGGTTTCAAAAGAAAACCTGAAATTAAGAAAAATGTCAATTATAATTATAAATTAGAAGTCAAAAGGTCTAATGATTGAACGCATGCTACAAAAGCCAATGAAACCATTACACATTTTTTCACAATGCTCCAAGCACTGGAGTGCCAAATAACCTCATCTTTTGCTCACTTATAGAAATAGAAAAATAAATCACACTTTATAATTTTTGTCACTTCGTCATGTGAAAAAGAGATTAAAACCCATCCTAAAATATGTACTGATATGCACCACATTTCCTCCTTAGCAGCATCAGGACAATGTGCTACACATCGCAATCAGCTGCTGAAGAAACAAAGGAAGACGTTCAGTTATGCAACACCAGTCAGGTATTTACACTGTCACCCTGAAGGCCAGCAACAGAAGGAAATCCTCTTCAGAAGGAGTTACAATGGTCAAGAGAGAAAGGGCAGAAGCGCAGGTTCACAGAACAGGCAATGCCAGTTCACAGATCTGCAGCTTTGGCTTCTGAAAAGATCTTGCCAGAAACCCTGGGGTTTCAACATTATGTTTGCCTTTCTCCAGTGGGTAATTCCAGGCTGCCTTTGATACCGTGAACAAAAGAAAAGGCAGAAAAAGTGTTTCAATGTCTGATTGTGTTTTTCAGGAAAGAAATTATGACATATTTATGAGAGAGATAAGCAGTTTTGTTAGAAACATAATTGGCCACCCCACATACGCCCAGCCAGAAAGCTTCATGACACATGAACTAATAAAAGAGCAATGAATACACAGAAGAAATCAAATATTCAAGCCAATGTCTCCAAGGAATATGTTTTATTAAATTTAAGCTATGAAAAAAATATATTTAATCCAAAAGGACATTCAAAAACAATCAGAATAACAGTGAGCTTTTGCAGTACTTTAAATCTTGTTATACAAATTGAAGTCTCCAGAAGTTCAAATATGATTTAAAAAACCCTCCTATAATATCAAAAATTGTGTTTACCTGCAGTGAAACAATCTGTCTTACTTGGCACTAGAAACCACTAACTACATCAATGATCTAAAAATACTGAGATTTAAATTACAGGAGAGAGGTGTGGGACCAAAACTCCACAGCCTGAAATACATTTGATTTCCACTGCAGAACGGCCATATCATCACATATTTTTTATTGCTTTGCTCAGTGACAGGGAAAACAAAAATGTGATTATCAAGCACAACACCAAAATCGCACAGGAGAATATACTGCATGAAATTTGAAGAAGGAAAATGTAGATGGTAGGAATTTACTATGATATATATTAGACACAGCTCTATGCTAGAAATTCTTTAAAGTAAATATGTATTTCCAGGCTTGAGTTCCAGTCTGTTCCTTAAATGAAACTGTTAAATGGGACTTTCATTTAAAAAAGGTTTTGGGGGAGAGAAGAAAAAAAAAAAAAAGACATTCATAGTAATTCAAGAAGGTATCTCTAAGGTTTCAGAATTTAATGAGTACTTTGGAACTTCAGTTGCCCTAAATTATTTAGTTAAAATTTCATCTTGGCTGCTTATGTATATTTTAGTGGCATTCAACTACATAATCCAGTGACTCTCCTTTTTGTCCCTCTAAAGATTTTATAAAATTCAAGATGTGAATTAAGGTTTTTCACCTATGAACCCCTATTTAGAGTCTAGTCTGACCCTGCCCCTTCCAAGAACTGAAATCACCCTGTCGTGTAAAACTCAAAGTCTGTTTGGTTAATTAGTTCTTCCTATGGAATGCTATGTTATTTGAGCCTCAGGATTTATTTTGATTCCTTCAAGATTTTCAAAAGCTGATGAAACATGAGACAACTAAGAGAAAGGGCAAATCAATAAACTGTAAACCCAGTTCTCCTCTGAACTGTGATCCTTCTTGCAAGTCACCTGTCCTAAAGAAAAAAAAGACCTTATCCCTTGCATCCTTTATTGTAACATGTCAAAATGCAATGGCTTTTATGCCTTTTTCTTCTGATGTTAAAATTTACATGCCTGAGAACTTTACGCAAAGGACAATAAAATCAACCATATACTTTGATTAATTTATGATACATTCTACAGCAAAACACATCTGCTGATCAAATACCGATTAAAAACCTTTACCTGCTGTACAATTTGAGACACTGAGAAGAGCAAAAGAGAACTGCAGTTTCATACAGAAGAATAAAGCAAAGTCCACAAACAGTATAAGTGCGACAATATCTCAAAATCACACAATTATGACATGCAGTTTCTAAGCATTACTTTCAATAAATAAATAAATAGATAACAGATCAAACACACCCTCCCCTTTCCCCCTCTATCCCAAATCCCTTGCAAATATGCTCTGTTTCAAAATAGGGTTAAAACACCCAGGGGCTTGTTATGTATAAGTGCTGACTATAAGCAAGCTCACCAATATTCCAAATTTTAGCAGATAGCATAAAAAGCTAGTGTAAATAACTACACACTAGCAGCTCTGCTAGAGAATCACTGAACTCTCAATAATGCATGACTTGAAAAAAATCCATATGATTGAGTGAAAACTTTCACTCCATTATGGAAATGAAAAAATCCCAGCCTAAAATATCAAAACATTTACCATAAGAAATATCTCTTTGTGACTAAATGAGTAGTCACCTGACAGTATAAGTTAAGGCCATACTGTAAAAAAACTTGAGAAAACTTGAAAAACTGATTTTACAAGAAAATATACTTGATATTAGCTTCAGCTGCCAGGTATTTTAGCTAGCAGCTAAAATTAAATAAAAAAAAAATCTGATTTTCCAAAATAATTCAATTAAAATAGTTGTATCTGAGCAACCTTCTCCTTAAAACCTCATACTTGAACTGTCAGCTGATTTTCTGTACGCTGAACAGAATTAACTGGGCTGAATTTTTTTCCTTTTTGCTATTGCTTAGGCTTCTATACTGCACAGGTGATTTTCCACTCCTCTTACAGATGAGCATTGGCTTTTATACACAATCTGACAGGTTTCATTTTCTTCCCCTAGAAATCCAACAGAAAAGAAAATTAATAAAACTGCTGCATACCTTAAAAAAAAAGTATCTAGCAGTAAGTTCAGTTCTGGAATTTGTTTTTAATTAGATCCATAGTGGACTCCAGTTGGAAAACTTTTAGGCACACTATAGGCTGTCCTCTAAATAGCAAAGTAACATCTTCAGAAAACATCCATTATTTAGGAGGAACCAAGCACAGGTCCATCAGCAACTCCTGCAACTGCATCACGCAGTCCAATAGGTTAAAGGCACAGCACCCAAAAAGCTAGATTTGATTCAAGCTGAGAATTGGGCAACAAAAGCCCTGATCCTCAGAAGTTCCTGCATGCATGGAGACCTGAACCAACCTCATTGTGATCTCATTGTTACAATTAAGGGATACTTCTTGCATCAGAGAAAAATGAAATGGATAAATCCCCAATGAAGAGTAATATTTCTCTCTTCTTTCTACCCCTCTTCTGAATCTTGGTTCTCCTAAAAGCTTCTGAGTCAGACAGCCAGCTCATGGAAAACAATTGTACAAGTTAGTACTTCCATCTTAGTAGACGACCATAAAATAGTTGGGTTTACTTAAAGTAAACCCCATCTTAACCTATAAAGAAGGAGTCTTGAAGCTGTGGCTGTCAGAGCTACTCAGACAGCACACCCTCCAACACCAATTCAAGACTGTCAGCAGCTGCAAAGATAACACCTGTGAAGCCATATAAAGCTATGCATTTAAAGCATTTCAGATAGCACTGTGCTTTTAAAGTCTAATTTGCCATTTTAACTAGAATTAACAAATTAAATAGATTGCATCCTGTTTGATGAGGGAAATACTTTTTAAACTGTGTTTATCCAGAATCCTCCACAGGAGCTGTTTGAAGCTACCATAATATGGGAAGTGAGTCCACGAAAATGAGACAAGAATGTGGTAAGGACATTTCAGAAGAAAGCAATATGTCGACTAAAATGTAAAATACCTATCATGATTCTGTTAACTAGTATATAGAATAAAGAATAGCAATAAAGACACTTAAACATTCATAAACCTTCAAGGACAGCTGGACACCAAAATATCACAGATCCTTACAAAAAATCCAGTTTCTTATCATAATAGGATAAAACCAAACAGAATTTCTGTACTTGAACTCCAGCTATAGCAAATTAAATAAAATCATTGTAAATGCAATACCCTGCTGTTGATTATAAATGGTCCTGTTGCTCCATACAAACTCCTCTTGATTTAAATGGGGGTCATAAGAGGAGGAGGATGGTGGAAAACCTGAAGAATGACAGCAATGTTGACACTGAAAATGAAGTTGTCTCCTTGTACAAAACAGTAATAATCATACTCTCAACAAGGCCAGTCTCAGATCAATCTTCCTGTAAGTTGCAAATGAAACCTTCATTGTCCAAACAGCTAGAACATTCAAATGTTAGAATCAAATCAAAGAGATTAAAAGAAGGTCGAGACTGAAAGCAGATGAAAAGGAGACGACCACAGCCCAGGAGTCCCAACACTGGACTAGAGGACAGAGCAAGACTTGTTGTGCTGCCATAGCAGATTGCAGAAGTTAGTTTCAACAACCTCTGTGAGTTCACTTTTGCACAGGTCAGGGCTTTAGTAACATTCCTGGTACCCACATGGTGCAGCCTTGGCACAGGAACTGTTAACTGAACAGCAGTACAAAAACCAAAGGCTTGCTAGATTGCAAAATGGTATAACACTTACCAGTCAGCAGAATACAAATGCAATTTTGTATCCCTTTACTTGTCTGTAAGGGGAGGAAGTAATATTTCAACCTGTTTTTCTAAAACATTTACCCAGGATCATTTAAAAGAGATGCAATGTGGCTGTAATGGAGCTCACTGTTTAGCCTTCTCATTTCACTGCATACTGTAATTTATTTCTTCTTGTAACAGTTTCCATTAAATAAAAGAGAAGGACTGGTTGCTATGTATTTTTCACAGGAATATCAGGATGGCATTCACGACCTGATTTTTATCACCAGTGGGCACAGAAAACAAAATTTAATGCAAAAGGAAACAAAATGAAAAAAATATATTAACATTACATTTCAAAAGATATTTTAAAAACACAGAAGTCAAGATTTTCAAAGTGATGGCTCCCACAGCATACATAATGTTTCATAAGAAATATTCCATATTGCTATACTCTATGTTTTATGCAATTTAGCCTAGTTATTATGGTTGTGGGAACCATAAGCAGCCATCCTGACAATTTCATTCTCAACTGCAATGTTGCACTAATGGAGTTTTGGTACTTAATTTCCCTGTTTGTCAAAAAAAAAAAAAAAAAAAAAAAAAAAGAGAAAAAAAAAAAAGAGTGAGGAAAAGAAAGAGAGGAAAAGACACAAGGAAATAGCACAAGAAAAAGAATACTGTCATTTCTTTGTGTTCTAATTATTGGAGTCCATGGTGAATTTGGTATTTAAAAAGAGCTGAGAGAATGGGGTATTAGGAAAACCAGAGTTTACACTAATCCACCTTTAACACACCGTGCAGGCAAATCTGTTATCCCTGGAATGTTTTACCCTGCAATGGGCAGTAACACCAACACCATTAGATCCCCCTTTTAGTGTCCCTAGTTAAAAATGCAGCCAGCCAAGAGAAGGCCTATGTCTCCTGGTCAACTCAAAGACCTTACACTTTCCATTAATGGGTAGACAGATCTTCTCTAGTTTGAAGGAAATTCTTCAGCCTACAACAATATGATCCCCAAAAAAAAGTATCAAGTGACAATGGTGTCTGAAGATGGACAAGTCTTGTGCATGGCCAGGACTTGGGCTCAGTGATCCCTGTGGGGTCCCTTCTAACTCAGCTTATTTTGAGATTCTGTGATATTTAATACAAAGGGAAGCGACACTCCCTCTTTTATTATCCCCAGGAGAGGTAAGAGGTCTATGGCCTAACCTACCTTCCTAAAACATACAAAACCACATTATCTTGTAATTCTTACATTTGCTGATATATGTTATTTTTCCAGTTTGCATGTTTACTACTTTTCCATTCCCACTTCATCTTCCCAATATAGAAAAAGACTGAGAAATTATACAACAGTTAAACCAGTAGGACTAGACAAATCCTTTTAAGTACTCCTATAACTCTGAATACTAATCACTGTAACTTTGACCTTTGGAGATTATTCCCAAAAAAAAGCAAGCAAAGCCCCCAAACCCACCTCCCCCCCACACACTTCTTGTTCAAAGAGCTTTGTATTTACATATTTAATTTTATCCCCCAATCCTGAGTTTCCCACCCATTTAAAGACAGAGCAATTAAAGAGCAAAAAATTCTTGCCACTGGAAAAGTCTCTTTGCCTCTTTTCTCCTGTGAAAGTATCCAAACACACTACTGCTTCTGAAAATTCGAATTTCAAAGCCACGAGAGGACAAAAAAAATCCCTGATTTTCTTTTAGAAGTGTATTTGAAGAACAAGGAACAGAGAGGGAGTTTACTGCTCTTTCATTTTTCTCCTTATTCTGGTCTTTTTCAATTCTTATCTGAACCATTTCTATCTTAAAGTCAGACAAATTTTAGCCTGCTTCTAGTCTGATGGGATATACAGGAATAAAAAAAAATCTGAGGCTGTTTACACTTGTATATGGCTGTAGCCAAAGACAGGTGCAAATGCTGCCAACTGTAATGGCTCAAATATTACCTTATGCCTAATGTTGATTTTCTTGTTATTCAACCAAAGGTTAGAATTTTAAAGATTAACGGTCTCCTAAACAGTATTATCTGATAGAACTGCCCAAATTTCAACTGCTAGGTTCAACAAAGGTCCTTTCTTGTTTCTTGGAAATCTTCATTCTGGGAAACATTAGGACTTCACAAAATGAAAATACCAAGGCAATGACAGAATAGAAAAATACTGAGATAGACAAGCAGCCTCCAGCATTCATCCTGGTGGCTTGACAACTCAGAATGGACCAATGGGGCAGGACTCATTTGAGTGCCAGCTGAGTGAAACCTGCTCTGGTCATCCTACTCTACCAAAAACACCATCTCCCTCAAACATACCTCCTTTGACTAATAAAATTTCTACTTCTAGAAAAGCAATATGTCCCAAAATATTTCTACCTAAGCAAAAATACTTGCCGAATCAAGCTTTATTCACTGCAAGAGGTTTGTCACCAATGCTATAAAATCAAAGAAAGAATATAAGAAAGTCAATGATGGATCTTTTCAACAATGGCTTTAAAACCAACAGTGAAAGAGAAGCCCAACAATTGTAAATATTCTGTCTGCTGTGTGCAGTTCTGCTCTACACTCTTTCAAGTTTTTGAGATCAGAAGGTCACAAGAAAAATTTCCATACCTTATCAGGACTGGCTTGATTCTTGCCTATCTTGTCTACCTAAAAAATCTTTAATCTCTCATGTTCTGGTTACAATCAGCATGGCAAGAATAGTACTTTTTTGAAGACTCTGACATATAGGTATTTTCATACTTAGGACAGCCTCAGAAATGAAGTATATTCACATTGTAGTACATTGCACAAGCATAAACAGGACACATCAGTTTGCTATTTACATGGCTGCCGAAAAATACTCATGATATAGAGAACTAAGAGTACTGGCAAGAATATTGGGCAGCACTAAAAACACAAACCAGGAAAGAAAACACGAAGCAAAACAAGCATTTGAAAGGTACTCTTAATCCTGTCACTTTTCAAAAATCAATGTTTATCAATATCATAACAAATGTATTGATATTCTAGTAACAGTATCAAAACAAAGGCATGCATTCAGTGGGAAATGCTTTCTCACTCACTCTTAGGAAGAATGTGACACCTTCTGGAAACAATAAAACCCTGAGGACACAAAGGCATGTCTCCTGTGCTTTGTCTGGCTGCATGAATGTGAATGTCTGCCTCTATTTCCCAATCTGCCTCCCACCTATGCCTGTTCAATGTAAAGGACCCTTTTTTCAGTGTTGGACCTTGGTGTAAACTCCAAGCACAACTGAAAAATATAACTCTTACGGATATTTTATAAGGGAGGCTAGAATCAGTATTTTAAAACAATTTGTAACACTTGTTTTCCTCCCCAAGAGGCTCTTCAGCAAAAAAAACTTTTGAAGCATTAAGTCAAAGAGCAGGGATAATTAAGAGAGTCAGTTACTCTGTTTTTGGAGAGTACCACCACTGGCATCGTAACAACTAATAGGCTAATCCCTGGAAAATAACAATACACTTGGCTGTCCAAGCATTGTTCACAGAGCACTGCAAAATAATTTGCATGCCATTGATAAAGAACAAGCTGCTAGAAGACCTCCTCTAGAGGATATTCTTTCCCTTCCATTCATTATAAACATGCCTCACTATCATCCTCTGAGCTGTAAAAAAGATATCCCAAGTGTTTAACTTCTGGATAGTCACTTTTTTGGGGATTGCTAAGGGTGCAAATGCAATAGGAGAAATCCATTTCAATTTCAGTGGAAGTGATTTCCTCGCTACGCAAACGTTTAGTATCTTGTAACAATTGATTCAAGTTATCAGACTGCACTGACTCCTTGCCACAGCAGAATTAAGAGTTTTCCAGCTGAAGCTATGATTGGCAAAGCTACTGATGCAACCCTCCAATTCCTCAGTCCTTTGTGGCTGTGGGTTGTATTTCCACCCATGTATTACACACATTGTATTAGGGGCCTTGATAACACCTTACTTCCTATTCTGAAAATGCTCTGCCAATTCTTCTACTGAAATCAAAGCACTTCTCATTTAAATAAGAACACTGAAGATTATGCATGACTGACCAGATAAAACTAACCCAAATATGACAATGCATTTTAACAACTTTTTTGAATTCTCTCAAAACAAAAACGTTTGCATAATTTTCCTTTACATCCACTTCAGTTTCTATAATCCCTTATGAAAAAGGCTTCTTGACTTCATATGGTAAATAGTTGTATCAGTCCAAATATGTGAACCAGTAAAAGGACAAATTTCATATACTTAGCTGGAATCTCTGGCAATTCACAACACAGAGGAGAAAAAAAAAAAAAAGAAAAAAAAAAAAAAAAAGAGAAAAAAAAATAAAATTACACAGTAATGCAGACCTTGAGGTCTGAAGGGATAATTTAAGTACATTGAATTTATTTCTGTTTCAAGAGACACAACATAAAACTTATTTCAATGGTCTTTAGTTCTTCTGCCAAGCACTTCTCTAAGCATGTTCCAAACTCAAAATTACCTCCCAGGAGAGTATCTCAGGTTGGAATTTTCTTTCATTGTTTCTGGGTTTGCTCCTATATTATAGATTATAGGTTCCAGATGTGAACCGGGAATGGTAAAAAACTTTACAACCACCACATTTTTGTTTTCTTTGTCCTTTAGGAGATTCTATGGGAACTGAAGGGAGTCAGTTTTTCATCTATATCTCTTGGAGAAGCCTGATCACAAATGTACCACAAAACTTACAGATCTCTTTCTCTCCCAAAATGCAGACACTTCTAACTATACCAGCTTTGTGAAACCACTGAATGTTTACCTGACAGTTTGGAGCCTTTGACTATCTTTAGAAAATAAAGAAACAAAAGAAACTGATGGGGCCCTTCTTTTTAAATGAAAAGTGGTATTTCAACATCAATGTTTTGATTTTTTTTTTTTTTTTGTAAACACCAATATTACATGTTTGTAACTGGTGCTCACACATATTTCTTGAGAAACACAAACACTATTAGATTAAAATTAGGTTAAAATTAACCTAATCATTTTTATGGTTTCCTTCTCTCTTCACTCTATTTTACTGCTCATGACCACAAAGAATGCAAAAATTTAAAGGCAGGAAAGTACATCTAAGTTTACTTGTGAAAACATTCTTGTGTATCCATACAAGAAAGACAGGTATGAGTAAAACAGTGTAAAACAACATTTATCTTTGCTTAGACTGCAGTTGCATCTGTTTTCACACGGTTTTGTGGAAGCTAAGGTCAGCTCAGTATCATCCTACTGGGGCAAATGGGCACTGACAAACACATGTAATCTAACACTTAAACATTCACAACTGTTTTAACAAATCAGACCAAAATTTTTTTGCAGCAGGAAGTCCCAAAGAAACACTTGTGCTGACTGATAGTGACACACATGGACGACTGTTTATGCTTCTGACATACTCTATGTATAAGTATACTGAATGCGCATTTACTTTCAATTGCTCAGACAACAGATATATGTTCTTGTCAGACAATCAGAAATCCAACACTATGGTCTGTAGCTCAGTCTATACCATAGGAGGCAAAAATCATCTTTCAGCACTTCTGGATGATGCAATAGGTTTTATCAGGAATTCTTCAAGAACATATTAATGCTAAATATATTAACGTTTTACTGCTGCCATAGGCCCATTTTATTAACAAATCTACCTTTTAAATTTATGCCTCTAGTCAATCAGTTTTTTCAAAATTCAAAATGCATTACACATTTTCGACAACATGGGAAACTATAAAGATGTGAACAAAGAACTCTGTATAGCCAGAAAGCTGCTCTTGTGCAGACAGGGAATATAGAACAGGGATAGGGATGTTCCCTGGTTCACAAAGATATGAGAAATGGTAATCTCATAATATCAAAATATCAGAAAATTCAAAGGGACTCAGGAACAGAGGAACAGGGCAAACTGAAAAAAAGAAAGACTGGCTGGAGCTGTCTGCAGCTAGAAGAAACCATGAAGTTTCCAGTAGTATGAGAAAATTTGGACATCAGAGAAGCACAATGCTCCAGGGCAACGGGAAAAGAAGAAGAACTGTTTTAAATTAAACCCTTCTTTTATGCTGAGCACAAAATTGGAAAAACAATTAACAGTCTTGTCCCAGCCATTCATCCGTGGCTGGTACCTCCTTGGATAGGCAGGGAAACAGGATGCAAACTCTGGCACAAAGGATGCTACCTGCTGTACAGGTACTCCTCAAAATGAGCCTAGAGCAGCACTGAGAAAGACTGTAAGCAAGCCTGAAACTTACGGCATGGAGCAGTTATAGAAAAACTAGTTATAGCAGAGAAAAACTTTAGTAAGGAGAAAGCAAAATTAAATTTCTATCTAAAAGCCACTGATTTAAGCAAAAGCTACATGTAGAAGTCAGTGACGTGAAAATCTGGTTGTCTCAGTCACACACTTCAGTGATGTCCAGGCAACATCCAAGAGTGAAAACTGTGACACCAGAGTGGAAGCCAGTAAAAGGTTTAAGGGCAAAAGCCAGGACCTCTCACATACATATAGCCCAGCAAACCAGACCACACCTGGTTTCAAGTCACTTCTGTATTCCAGCCTCCTGGAAAACCCTTTCAAGTGAAAAATAACAGCTTCCAATGCAAAGTAATAGTCTCAAGATAAAAGTTACAAAGTCCAAACACAGATGCAGAAAGCAATTAAATTCTTATATATGCCTACACAACCATTACAAATATGCATTTTCATGATAAAAGCCGTTGCAAAAAAAATTTACATTCCAAAAATAAAACAGATAAATAAAGACTCCAATTTCAATACTGATTATTTTAGAGTCACAGCTATATCAGAAGAGTAAGTGGTTTTTAAAGACTGAATGGAACTTAACATAGGGGATTATAAATTATTATTGCTTACTAAAAGCAATAATATTGCTTATACATTCTACACAATACTACTAAAAGCAATAAAACTGCTAATACATTCTACACAAAATAAAAATAAAGGCACTAGAGGGGGATTCACATGCCTAGAACAAAAGAGGTCATGTCTACTTTGTAACTTTCAAAAGCTTCCCTCTCAAACTGTTTTGTCTATTGAACTTTCACCTGTAAAATATAAAGCTGCCTACATAAGTGACAGCTGTCTACAATAATTAAACCTGGTGCTTCTGGATGTGTTCTAATTACTTGTACTTATCATCACGTTCAAACAGTGCTGGGTGTTGTTTTTTCTGGTTTTTATTTTAAATCTATCCTTCTAGAGCTAACCCTGAATGTATTTGTGTATATAAGCACGTTTCAATACTTGAAATATAAAATAAACCAGCTGAAAGAAATCTATTAATTGTTTCAAGCTCTGTCTCAGGTACTAAACTCTTAAATTTTCACATGGTTGAGACTATTTTTCAAATTATATTTGTATAATATAAATTTAATTCAAAAATATATTTTTTCAAATATATATATTTGTACCTGTGTATATATATATGTGTATAGTTATATATTTGTACCTGTTTAAATTCTTCAACATTATCACCTGCTGAAACAGAAGCATGCTATCAATTATTTGTCTGGAAAAGAACCAGTAAGCAAAGTCTGTAATACCCAATGGCAACAGCAAAGAGTAACTGCAGCCAAAGGAAAGTGAGGGTCTTCAAATTTGCTGCAGATTGCAGGACTGCACACAAATAACCATGACTGAGCTGACTTGTGAAGGTATCATAACTTTACTGTACATGCCATTATAAGCCAAAGAGAGGCAATGTGAATATTCCTATCGTGCCTCTTTATAATAAAAGGCTCTAAAGCCCCATCATCTCTAATTAATGGGAGCAAGGGGAGGGGAACAACATTCAAGGGAATGTAAGCACAAAAAGTGAGTATTTCCTTCCAGGTGGGGACACTGAGGCATACAGAGGTTAAATAAGCAATGAAGTTGGTCAAAATAAGAGCTAGATGGGTAGCCAGCACCCCCTTTCCCACATACATGGCCATCATTCTCCAGCACCTTCCATTCTCCAATGCCCCCTGTGTAACACACTTTTCCATGGCAGGCAGTGGATGCTTGTGCATGAAAATGAGCCACTAACAAAAGTGAAGGATATTTAAAAAAATTGTTTTGCCTATCTACATAAAGTGCAGGGCACGCAATAAGAAATCTTGAGCATCAGCATTTTTAACAAGAGTAGTAACAACCAGGAAAAGTTTTCTGTGCTTCTTTTGTATGACCTCCTGAAACATATCAGAGTTAAATACAGCCTCTAGATGAAATTGTTTCAGAAACTACTACTACAAGATAGTAGTGAAACAGCAAGACAAATGCTTTTATTTATGCAAAACTGTCTATAGGATCCATTTTGTTATAAATCTAACTAGACTGTAACAGCACTTACAAGCCATTTATAATGGCTCAGATTCACTACCTCCTAAGAGAAATGAACTAAGATACAAGCAGCATGCAAGTCTGCATCATAAAACTGATCATAAAAATGGGGAAAAACAGGTAACCACATCAGCATCTAAATACTAAAGTGATGGCATTTTAGTAATTTACAACGACAGCTCTAAGTGGACAAGCTATTTTTCACATTTATTTTACTAGCCTCATTAGCAGTGGCTACACCACTCAAACCATCTCTTCATGCCTCACTTACAAGGAGGAGCATTTCTCTGGGGTGTCTTGAGACTCATTACCTCAGTCACAGCCCCACTGCAGGGTTATGGGGTACCAGTGCAAGCTGAACAGGGCCATCAGGAAGGGCAAGCAGTTCAATTCCACTTCAAGTCTGCTTTCATTACCCAACTTATAATTCACTCCCAGTGCTTTCCAAAGCCTTGCTGGGGCTTTTCATTTATACCATGGGTTTTATTTCCACTGCCTACCACATTATTCAGCTGCCAGCATACTGTACAGACATATTCTGGGGCACCACAGCTAAAGGTTGGACAGCTTTGTTTTCATTGAGCAGTGCAAATGATGAAAAAAGTATATCTTTTGTTTAAAAGCAGTTCCTTTTGTATTGTTTTCTTCCTCTATTCACTCCCAAAATTAATCTTTCTTACAAAGTTTCACAATGATGAGATGGCTGGCAGCCTATTCTCCTTCCAGAGGGACATCTATGCTTTTTAAAGCTGAACGTGAGGAAGAGAAATTCAATGCTGGATTGCTGAAAAAAAATTTGGAAGAAAACAAAAAAAAAACTAACAAGCAAACAAACAAAAATTACAATCCTCGAACAATGGGAATTTTCATTGTTCTCATATCTTTCTCCAACTTATTGTCTCATGGCAGACCACTCTCCTCTTGGTTTGGAAAAGCCTCATGCAACTCCACACAACAACCGCATTTATCTGTTTTTCCTATTAGAAAATGTATTTTTGGGGAAAGCTGCTGGATTTTTTGAGGACACTAGTATGCCATACAACTCGTTAACTTACATCTGTAGCCCTTGAATTTGTAGCTATTCCCACTATCAGAGAGACCCCTTTTAAAGACATAAAGATTATTAAAAGTCTTCACTGAAAAAGATTAACCCTAAATTATCCAAATAACCACAGACAGACATTTGAAAGTACTGAAAATCTGTCCCTTCCTGAAATAAAACCCAACAAAACCCCACCAAACACACCATAGTATTTCACTGACATTACCACAAAATACTTCAAAAGACAGCAGGCCCTGTTTTTCCACTTGGGACTCAGTGAAGACATCCTCTCTTGGCAGACTAGTGAGCCAGTTTATAAAAGGGTCTCCTTTTACTTCTTGAAATAAACAAGCATTTTATGACCACCGCAACCATCACCCATGCAGGGCTGAGAGAAACAGGTCTCCAGTGGCCCATGTCCACCACTCCTAATCCATTTCCACATGCAGACACTTCACAGCCAGGCATCAGCAGCAGCCCAGTGTCATCCTCTTCATCTTAAGCTTGAAATTTTACTTGCTGGTTTTTCCAATTTCTTGCTTTTACAGAAATGCTAAAAAAGTAAGTTTTCAACAATAAAGTTCTGCTTCATTGACACTAGTGAGCACAAGAGTGGGGTTGGGTCAAGACTGCATGTCGTATCTACAGTCATTCTACTGGGCTGAAGAAAATAAACTTTTAACACAATTAACATTACTTTCATAGCAACTTCCTCTACCATATATCAGGAGTTCACCCATTTCAATGTCTGAACTGAAGATGAAAACAAGTGTCATGTCTCTCTGTCTTCCAAATGCAATCCTGTTGTTTCCCTTCCACTGCACTGGAAACTGCAGTTGAGCAGCAGACTGATAATGCAGTCATTTAGGGAAAATTCCAACTTAGTTTGCTCAGAAATACAAATGCTATGCCTTGAACTTATAAGTCCACAAAATATGTGGATGCACATTTTGGGAGGATCTTCTGCCATCTTCAGCTTCCAGCTACAGAAACAGGATCCTGCTGCTTATTTGTCTGAGCTGCAGCAATAGGGTTACATGGACTAATATTTTCATGCCTTTATTCACAAGGATTAAGATTAGAGAATCAAGTCAATAAAAACGAGAGTCAGTCAACTTAAACTGAGGCTGTGCGAATAAAAAAGAGTCCCTATCACTGCATTCCAAGTCTGTGGCAATACAAAAATTTGCACGCGTGCTTTTAAAAATCACAAATCATCTCCTTGGCAAACAATCGAATTCAAGAATTAAATTACCACCAAGGACATTGAGAAAAGCATAGGCACCATTATTTGTGGAATAAATAGCTTGTTAACATGACATTGCTCTAAAAAATGGAATGACTCCACACAACAGAATTTTGTGTTTAAATGGGAAGAGATTTCTTCAATTCATGCTACATGAGAGATAACTGGGTTGACTGTCCACCAGTCTGAAAACTAACCCATCAAAAAAACCCAAAAGATCAGCTCATAACTACTATACGTCATCTGTTCAGACCGCTGCCATCATTTCCTTATTAGGTTTCATTTCAGAATGTTACTTTCATAATAAACCAACAGAGTACAGTGAGTAATTAGTGAACTAGGCACTAATGGCAATCAGATTACTGAAAAACAAATAACTGAATTAAATCCATAATTGGCAGCTGAATAGAGGCAATTCTCCTGCTATATCTCAGCAGCAAGGAGAGAAAAAAAAAAAAAAGAGAAACAAACTGTAGGAGACAATAAATTTCAGCTTTCAGATGATGGCAGCAAACCATGTTCCTTCAAACACAACAGTGAGAAATTTCAGCCAACAGTTTTTTTACTTCTGTCACTAGAAGGAACTACTATATATGCATTTCACAAAAATATAGATGGATTATGTATTTAGTATAGTTCTTCAAACGTGTACAGCTAGCTGGCTCAGTTGGCAATAATCTTTACAATCAGTCAGTTTCCTACAGCATCTGTGGCCATACCATCATGACAATCAGAAGCACAAGAATATATATCCTTCAGCTTTTGGGGCAGTTTCCAAGCTTACTCACAAGTGCACAGACATGAAATACAAAATAATTCTCCAGATGTGAGAACTCCAGTCATAATCCCTTTTTTTCATTGTACAAGACAGTAACAGAGTAAACTGCATCCAACAGAGTATTTTAGGTGCCATGGTGCTCAAGACATAGACAGAAGTCCATCTGAAAGGTCAGAGACGTAAGTCTTTGACAATAAAAACAGTATTTAGTCTGGGTCATTTCTGTTACACTTTATTTTCTAGACAACAGAGAAAAATTTATTGAAAATACTTCTAATCCCAGAAAACCCAATTAACATGAATAAATAGAGAGTACAGGACACAACATCTTCCAGGAGTACGACACACACACACACACCAATTCTATGGAGCTTACTGAATTTGGATGGAGGCCCCAAAGAGACCCAGATATACCAATGGGAGCTCCATACATGAAGTTCAAAAGCACAGGGTCTTCTGCCTTTCACTACAAAACTTTTTGTTTCACCTGTTGGCACTCTCTCCTTAAGAGATACCAGAACAAAGTCCAAGAGACCTGGGAAGTGGCATATTCTGAAAAAAATGATAGTATGTTTTATATAATACGTTTATTATAAATTAAAGGTCCAAAAATCTTCCAAGAAAGACTGTTTTTAAAACTGCAGTACTATATGGCTATTAAATCAAAGGTTTCAACTCTTTCAAAAGGGCAACTACTGACATAGAAAAAGGCAAGGAAAAAAAAAAAAACCCTGGAAAACATAGCAAATGATGAAAACCCAAGAAAAGCCAGAAGGGTCAGTCTAACAAAGTGAAGTTTGCATAAGGGACACTACTTAAAAAAAAAAAGCAAAGGCTCAGTATGAAGAATGGCCAGAGAATATACGGAGCAGAATAGAGACAACTGATGAAAGCGTCAGAACAGCCAAAAAAAGAAGCAGAGACATCCATGCCAGTGACTGCTTGAAATTCATGTATCAAAAAGCAGAACAAGGAAAGAGTTTATACTGGGACTGTGATGAATTCCTCCAATATTTACCTTCCTGCACTTTCAGCAAGCTTCAAATCAGGGCTATGGACTGGCTTTAAGGAAAATTCCTTGCTTATCTTACACTTAGGGACATAGTAAGTCTCCTAACTTCAGTATGCTTTACTTCACATGATCAGCTTTGAAGAATATAACATTAGCTTCCCTCCGTATTTTCTATTTTCTCTGCTGAGGTGGCAAAGCTACTTAAAATTATCTCCATTTTTTCAATTTTATAATGCAATAGTACATCAAGTTACTGGTCCCAAAATAAACCATCTTAGGTCAAGAATGGAGCCCCTGAATTCCTTTTATTAAAATCATCTGTCTGGCAATGAATAGACATTGAAATTGCTTGTACATGCAGCTGATGTTCTCAGGACCACTGGTATGTTACATCATACACCAGCCTCATTCCAACTACTGAGTATGGATAATAAACGACAGATTCCAGGAGAAAATTCAACTATGCACCAGAAATATGTGGGTCACTTATGCTCCTCTTTTGTTATGATCTCAGTCAATGCAAACCTAGCAAACACACTCCCATGACATAGAATTTTCTCATAATATACCACTAAATTGCTCAGTCTGCTGTCACTTTATAGGCAAGCCAAAGACTCAGGGCTTACTGGAGTTGCTCTCAAAGTCCTGAAATAATCAGAACTGATTTCATTTTTCCACACACTGAAATTGTGCTGTTTAATCAATAAAAAAGTTTTGTTAAGAAGTGCCGATATTTTACTGTCACATTTTCTGACATGCTCTTCTATTGATGCAGTTTTATTACAGATGGCTTTGACGTGCCTGACAACGTTAATGAAGACATGACACAAGTGTATGTTATCAAACAAACACAAACAGGAACAGTCGCCAAAAGAATCTACATTTCGGCACGCGTTGCCTGGACATTGAGCATAACTGTAGTGCAGAAAACAGTAGTTAGCCAGCAGTTCTTTGAACACATAGCTCTCTCTCTCTAAGAAATGATTTGTAGAGGAAAAATTGTAATTAGCCTTTGTGAGTATGAATTATGTTCTCTGGTCTACTTCCTGAAAAAAAAAAAAAAAAAAAACCAACAACAACAAAAAAACCAAAAAAAAAAAAAAAAAAAAAACCAACAACAACAAAAAAACCACAACCAAAAAACCCTGAGGAGTAACAAACACATCAAAGAAATCCGTGTGCTTTGAAAGAGGTAGGTGCCTGCCGCATCTTCCTCCCGCATTGCGGAAACCACCACGACAAAAGAATGAGTGGACAGGGTGCCTGCGGAACCACAGCCCCACAACCATGCCTACAGGCTGACCACAGGCAGCAGAACCACAGGCAGCTAAAAGGCTGCATCGAGGTTTGTGTCTCAATTTGCTCTTTCCTACCAATCCTTCCCCATTATTAGAAAGCCCTTTACGGAAGGGTGGGGATTTACGTAGTCACAGGGCACATTACACTATTCCAGCAAATGCCTGACTAACTTATGAGGCACTGCCATGCCAAGAGAAGAGGTACAAAGGATAGAAACCAATTTATTTTCGTAGAAGAACTGGCTACGTACCAGAGAGTCCAGGATCTTGCATGTCTCCCTGAGACTCACCCACCGGTTTCTTACACTGACATTAAACCAAACTACGAAGTCCCATTTTAGCCCACACTGCCCTGGAGCTGCCCTCAGACCTTGGCAACAATTTTGTTATCTTCCTTTCTCTCCTGCCAGATAGGTGGCAGAGAGGAGCAATTCTGCAACAGCAAAAAACAGAAGACATGGGTCATTTACAACCCCTGCAACCTCAGACTTAGCGAGATTAGGTGTGGTTGCAGAGGAGTAGTCATTTTGTCTTGATCCTCCATGCAAAGACAGGCATCACAATACATGCATAAGGAATTTTTTTTCCATCAGAAAGCAAATGATACTGAAAAGAGGCTACACATCATACATATATTTTCTCTGCATTTTCCAAAAGTTCCAATTAATCTTCAGGGAACATCTCCTGAAAGTTCTACTTCCCTTTGATGTCCTCCTGATGTCCCTTAACTTGATTTCACATCACAAGCAGCACTACTAGCAGTAATCCTCCACTGTGCCCTTATCCCACCACTCCGTTATCTCAGCCTCCAATTTTGAGAGGCCTACTTTAAGAAGCGGGTCATTCAAGGACTTCTTTCAAATGCAGGCATTTTCAACAGCACACAGAAATGAACACAAGTTGCACTATCCCTCAGTAATAATTCATTGTCTTCCATATCTAACAGGATTCTTATGCTGCTTGCCATAGCTCTAGTGAACTAGAGTTCACTCCATTTTGCTGCTCAGTTGCAGAGCACCATAGTGGAAAAGCATATTGAGACACAAAAAGCTAGTAAATACATTATGTTTTCCAACTTATGCTCATTTTTGATAAGTTAAAGCTTCCCCAAAAATCATACCTGGATCAAATACTGTTTCATTAGAGTTTCCAGATGTTAACAGTAGTACGCATTATGAAATACAGCACTTTAAGATGCCCTCAGTCACTCATTAGGCTTTCCTTATAGATCAATGTTCAGAATGACCCTTTTTTTGTTGTTTTGTTTTGCAGAAGAAAGCTCTGAATTTCTCCTAAAGGAACAAAACCTGAAAGCATACGAGTCAGACCTTCTCACTACAGATTTCATGGTTTTTAAAGTACACAGATTATAAAGCTATCAGACATTTCCTGGGCTTACATTAAAATCTGTAGTGAGCCTTTAGAGTGGACCAATTTATTTGATGTGTTTCCCTTAAAGCTTTTATGACACCATAAACATTTCTGACTCCATGACAAATACTTTATAATGCATTAAGCAGCCTCATTTAAACTGTTCTAAATGTTATGCCAATGGCAATGTATTTAGAAACAGAAAAGTCACTTGAAAATGGCAAAACCTCAAGATATAGTTTGTACCACTGCAATTTATGATTTACTTTCAGGCACTTCAAATAAAGTTCAATGGCACACATACCCAAAACACACAAAGCAGGCATATTCTTCAGAAGAACATCATGCTGTACCTATTTCACACAAGAGCATCAACACCACTGAAGCTTTCTCCCCAGTAAAACTTCCCATTGAATCAAATATATAGTTCATATAATTAATAATAATTTAAATGTATTTATAAAATGCTTCTCATCACTGCCATTGATCCTCATTGGCTTCATTCTACTGAGAAGCCTTGCCATCCCTCTTTACACAGGAGGAAATTTGTGATAACTTTCTTCACAGTAAAAAAAGCATTACACTATGAGAAGCTCTGCAGGTCACCAACCCCAAGATGCATGCACCCCCTTTTGTGAAGAAAAGCAGCACAAACTGACTGATATTTATTAATGAAAACTTACAAAATGCTTCCTGTATTGAAGGCACAGGAAGACATCAACTCATGAGGCAATAAAAATATAAATACTGCAACAGGATTCATTACTCATTAAATTATTAGCTGTACAGGCATGTTTTTTGATGACAGAGTTCAAATCCTAGAACATAAAACTGGCTCTGATGATTTTATTAATCCAGTAAAAAACCCTGTTGCATGGCTGTAAAAATTGGAATAAACAGAAGCTTGAAAGGAGGTGATTTGTATATTTTTGCTTTCTATGTTCTAGCATAGACGGCAAACAGAAGACAAAAACCTTGAGAAATCAAAAACCAGAGCATTTAATTGTGGGGGAGGGGGTGTGGGAGTATTTGATGGGGTTTTTCTTAATCACTACTTTTTTGTCAGGCCATCCTGCCAAGCATTTAAGCTTTCCTCTGACCTGAAGGCATCCCATTTTGGAAAAAGGTAGTTTTATCAGTTGGAAGTTGTTAATAAGCTTCTAGAACATTAAAAAAGGCGCTGTATAACCAGCTCATAAATAAATCATAGTATTGTCTAAGACTAAATTATGAATATAGCAGAAAGCATTAAAATACAAAAACACTTCCACAGGACTTTGCTTTCTCATGGCACTACTCTTTGTTATCTGTGACTCCTGGCCTTATAAGATCAAGATCAGACATCTGACCTGATCCATAAGTGTCCCAATTTCCCTGTGAAAATTTTCTTTCACTTATAAAAATGCACTTCTCACCTTACATACTTCGGCATATGCTACGTGAATGTCTGCCCTAAAAACAGACTTACATGGTTACTGCCTCCATAAATTGCCAGTAACTCAAAAGAACTCTAAACCCCCCTGTTCATAAAGTCACTGGATATTCAAATCATAAATTCCAAATTCCTAGCTGTCACTGCCTAACTGTGCCTTCTGCATTTCAGCTTAGTCATGATATACGACATTATCGCTCTCTCGCGCTTCTCATCTTCCTTCAGCACTAACCGAACAACCTATTCAGTGTTTCTTTTGGCCGTGTTTACCACAGCTGCAATTAGTTCATCTAAACAGTCATCAGGAACTCACTCTCATAAAAAGCAATTTTGTTTACTTCTTGTTTATGTATTTCTCTCTGTATTTAGTCTGCTTTTTCCTCTCAGTAACAGGGAATTTACGTGTAAAGCTGGGGAAAAAAAGGACAAAAAAAGCGATGTATCATTTTCATATAATAGCTCATTACCTACGTAAGACTCTAGAATGATCAATCACAGTTTCAAGATCCCACCACGGGACTAAAGAACTGTACATTTGAGTGAAAGGAGACCTTTTCCACAACTATTTCCAAGGAACCAAAAAGAAGTGTACTGATGGTGGATTACCTGAAAGCCTAGAAACCACAACAGTGAAAAAAGGAAGAAGCAGTAAATACCAGCAACATTACTTCCAGGCGGAAGAGGGCAGCTGTGGCAGGACATTATGGAAGTGTTTGCTTGGGGTAATTTCCCTAATGGAGACAAAGAGCTCCAGTGCTCTTCCCCTGGAATCAATCCAATTTGTAACTTTGGACCATCTATGTCACACATTAAGTGTTAATACAGATTATTTATCTGCTCTCATAAACTAAGATAAGCTAAGGAAAATCCATTTACCCAATCATCCAGCTTGCCTACTGTAAAACCAACAGATGAGAAAACATGAAGCCTAAAACTAGAGTCACCTCAAATGTCTAAGCAGATGTAAAGTCCTACAACTAAGCAGTATGGACCTTCAGTGACAAATGAGGACTTGGCAAAAATCCATTGTAGGTGTTATTTACTAAAAAATACAGTTTTAATTAAAACTGAAAGTATTATAGTTTTATTGCTTAATGTCTTTTTCCCTTCTCTAATAAACTGTGTGTCTGCGTGTGTGACAACACCAGCATACTCATGCAAGCCATAGTGGTTGTTGTTCTGATTTGGATTTAAGCCTCCTTCTTAAGAAGGACGCCAAGAAAAAACATATTCTGTACACAAACAGTAAGCAGTATGTCTACATGAATTTATAGGCCGGTTTAGTTTATTAAAAAAAAAAAAAAAAAACAAAACAAAAACCAAACCATAGATGAGTCATTTCACTTGTTCTGAAGTTACTTTCTTGTTAGAAGGGCTTACCAGTAAATTACTGTGTAAACATAAAATACTTTGATGGTTACCAACAAATTTACATCTACATGTTTCTCAAAGTCAGCATTTCATGTATCTAGTGGAAACATTAGAAAACAAACACCAGCAATTAATCAGGGAAATTTATAATCCATGGGTGACCCAGTTACAAGCCTGGAGACCAGAATAGGTCTCACTTGATGACTGTCAAAAACTAGATGCATGACCTCACATGGTTTGCATAATTTATCTGCAATTCAATTTACCCAGCCTTAATTAGGGAAAATCTAACTTACCTGGATTGCAGTTTGTCATCAAAATAGAATGTGTCCTAGAAATGCATGTTACCACACAGACATTCATACACAATATTTTAAATCTTCAGAACCAAGTGCTCTCCTTTGGAATGTACAGAGTCTTTCCCATGTATTACTTGTTTGATGAATGTTTCAATCTTCTAGAAGAAAAAGGGACCCATTTGCTTGACTTACTACCTGCTGAGAACATTAATACAGAACTCCAAATCTAATAAATGAATAAGCAGGGGACAAATGGATTTTGCAAGTTTATTGCATAGTAGTTACATTACTTCTCAACTGGCCAATCTTTAATGATATTTTTGAAAAAAGATTACTTATCATGAATAGCATTTCCTTTAAATAATCATGTAGCTTACAAACTGTCTTTAAAACTTGTCAAGGAAATTAAGCTGGGAGCACTCATTGGATCAATCCGCTCATTTGTGAGTAGTCCCTATAAAAAAGGATTTGCCAGTCTGCCAAAATCATTTCCCTACTCTGAAATTATTGCCATCGAAATTGCTAATACTGCTCAACGCAAATTACAGATTTCATATATTATAAGCAGAGAGATGTTATCATCAGCTGGTGTAAGTCTACACTGTTCTTAAGACCAATGAAACTACATAAATTTACAGCTGCTGAAAATTTGTCCCCATGTCTGTCTTTAGCACTGATTTAACCAAGGAGCCAATTTTAAAGCTCCCATTGACTGCAGTGAGACCAATGCCTACAAGACGCAAGATAACTGTAAGTAATCCATCCTAGATTAGTACACTTTTCTTCCCTCCTATTCATTCCAAGTTTAAAGTTAGTTATTCAAAATCATAACCTTGAAGTCAAGAGCGCAGCAGATTTTAAAACTTCTTAGGTTTCTCTCATGTGCTCCCTGAAATTCTGTTTAATAACAGTGATTTCTCAGGCCAAGTCCAGTGACTGTAATCATGCAAATAACCCCAGTAAAGCCCACAGGAAAAGCAGCACCATTAGGAAAACATGATTTGGCCCAGTTTTACTCCAAAGGAATGAAGTTTCGAAGTTACTTTTGCATTGTTTTCTTCCTCTTTGAGAGCTATAATTACACCTGTGTGAAAAAGTCTCATAGCATTTCCTCTATCACCATTATGTAATTTTTCCTTCATGGGTATGATGTAGTGCAAAACTCGTCTGAGCAATCCTCACTTGCACACTTAGCCCTGGGGCAGTTAAAACGATTAGCACATAGCAAAAAGAAATAACTGCTTGAAAAAGGATTTTGCAGGAGGAGTACTCAGCTGTTTCTTAGACCACCATGCTGTAAAACTGCAGACAACAGAGAGAAAATACAGCTGATTTAGAGAAGACATCTTTAATTGAGGCAAGTTTCTCTACATGATTCTAAGTGTGTGGATTCTTTCAAATAGCTAATAAACAGACTTCTAACTACAAGTACACTGCACATAACAGGGCAGTTTTCAAAAGTATCTCCATGCATCTCATCAAGTGGCACACACCGTAGTTATCTACAGGTATTTTCCTTTACACTTCATAAGAGATTTACAGCCGCTTGCATTCTGTGAGCCTTGCATGCAACAATGATTTTTAATATCAACTGAATTAACTTTTAACTTGCAAGGAATAAAAATTCAAAACTCCCGCTTCAGGAAGCTACCTACCAATAAGCAGGTAAATAGAGCTGATCATTAAAATTGGTTATCGCAAGAAAAAATATTTAAGATGTTCCTTAGTACTACTCCACCGTAAGATGCTTCACTATTAAAAAAATTATAAAATAAAATGGCATATTCTTCAAGTTAAGCATGCCCACATAGAATAAGATTTATCAATAGCACAAAATAATCTACCTAGTCTGCTCCATGCAACTTTTAAACAGAACTTTAAAAAAAGGCATCCTAGACACCACAAAACTCTTCAGCTTAAAATGAGCTAATCAATCACCTTTCTGCACAGCTGCATTTTCTTTCATTAATGTAACAGAAATATTTGAGGGATTCCCGTTTTTACCTTTGCATTTTTCCTTTTCCAGTATCCATAACCAATCATCGCTCTGCTCTTCCATTATGCTTCATATATTGCAGAGTGAGAAGCATCTTCATTAAATAGTATTAAAAATAGAACACACCCGATCTCCCCACCGGAGCATGCTCTGACAGTGCTGATACCAGAGCTCTCAAGGTAACCATGCCCAGCTGGGAACTGAGAGGCAAAGTCAGTGCGAGATTAGCAATTTGCAAGCTCAATTGTGCACACAAACTTGCCTCGATCCATGACGAAGACTGCTAAAACAAAACCAGCGTGCAGTTAAATTATGCGACTGAAAAGTTGATCAGTTTACAGTACGGTCTTGGTTTGGTTGTTGTTTGTTTGGTTTTTTTTTACCCCCTCCCCATCACCCTCAGCTTCAAATGCTTTCTACTTGCCTAAAATGTGCATATGCCATTTAGAAGAACGCGCACCGGGCATGCATCTGGCTCAGCATTGCAATGGCAGAGAAGTCAAACAGGTGATGCAGACACTTGTGTCCCTCTCTAATGCCTTCGTTTCCCTCCTGGCACACTTACAGCGATGTCACACGGCGGCGGGATGAGTTTTAAGCAAAACCGCACACACCTGGAAGCGCAGTGACACACCTAGCACGTAAAAATGCACCCGGAATCTGAGCGTGTTCCCCCCGCTGGCTGACACGGTAAATGATGGCAAAATAAATAACAGCAATTAAACAAGGCTGCGCAATGGCTGCGCTAGATGAGCGCGTCGGGGTTAGATTTACAAGCGATATCGTTTGAGACGCACAGACAAGTAGGCAGAATACACCAAGCGGAGTAATATGAACTGCTTTTTGTGAAAACAGGACACCTAACAATACGGCCGTAACTCCTGGACTGTGATCCTCCTCCACTGCATGCAAAAAGAGATGCTAAGCAAGCATCAAGTAAATCTGTTGCCCTCACATCGCCACCCTTACGAACAATGCCAGTCCAAGCAGCCCAGGCTTGCCCCCCAGCAAACACGACTTTCAAAGCGGATCCTGCGATGCTGTTCACAAATCAGCGAGTAAAAGTTGAGACTTCCTTAAGAGTTTGATCCATTTTAGCTAAAACGACGGCTAGGAGGAGGGCGATCTCGCCCCGCAGACCCCTAGCGCTCGTCTCCCCCACCCCAGCCCGGCTCCCGGTCGCCGGCCACCTCACCTCCGTGCCCGACCTCGACCCGCCTCTGCTCCCGCCAGCAGCGCCTCTGGCGATGACCGCCGGGCGGCCGAAACTTTGGGAAGCCGCCGCCCTCCGCGGGGCAGGCGGCCCCGCCACCGCGCCGAGCCCTTCCCGCCCTACCTGGCTGTCACCAGCGCTACGCTGCCGCTCCGCAGTCCCGTGCCAGGCTCCAGCACCGATACCATCCTGCCCCGCCACACCACGAGCGACACCCTTTTTTTCCTTTTCTTTTCCCTCCCCCTCTAGTAAATACCACATCTTAGAGCCGGAATCCTGAAGCCGCTATTAATAATTGCCCATCGCACGCAATAAAGGCGAGCCCCGGTTCCATACACAGCTCCTGTTTCCCTCTCTCTCCGCTCCACATGCTCCAGCCGCCCTGACCTCAAAAATTAAAAGATCACGGGGAGGGGGGGGGGGGGGGGGGGGGGGGGGGATGGGACGAATGACTCCAACGAAATGACAGAAAACACATGCTGGAAGAAAAAAAAAATAGACAAGAAAAAAAATTGCGACAACAAAGAACATCACGCCACACAAATGTCGACAGATTCTGCTTTGGCTTCCTTGGGTTTTTGGTTTTGGTTTTTTTTTTTTTTTTTTTTTTTTTTTTTTTTTTTTTTTTTTTTTTTTTTTTTTTTTTTTTTTTTTACCTTGCCTGCAAACGGGATCTGCCCCCAGCGTCTTGGCGGCTCGGGCTATTTTTGTTTGTTTGGTATTTTTGGTTGGCCGGTTTGTTTATTTTTCTGCGGATACGCTGCTGTTACAGTACAGTGACTGTCTTCCTGAAAGACATGGTCTCTTCCTCCGCCTCCGCCGCGGGAGGAGATCCGCCGCCGCGCCGCGGTGCTGGCCGGGCGCGGTGGCCGCGGCGGCACCGCCCGACCCGCCGGCCGCCTCCTGTCCCGGCCCTGTCCGCCGCTGCGCCCGCCTCTGCCCGTCCGCTCTCGGCGCCTGCCTGGATCCCCTTCTGGCTGGCTCCGCTCTCCCTGTCTTCCGTCCTTTATCTGCCGCGCTCCCGGGCTGTACTGTCTGTCTGCGAGTCTCTCCCTCTGCCTTTCTCTCTCTCCCCGCCCACGCAGCGTGGTGCGCCCCGGACCGCAGGCAGCGCCGCGCTCCGGCTCCGCCGCTCGCCGGCTCCGCGCTCGCTGCGCTCAGCCCCGCTGCTCCGGCTGCCGCTCCCGCGGCTGCGGCACAGGAGCCGCCGGCCCGGGCGCCATTGCGCTGCCCGCCCTCACCCCACCCAGCCCCGCGCACGGCCCGGAGATGCCCGACCGGGCCGCTGTGTGTGGGCCGGCTCTGTCTATCTGTCTGTCTGTCTTGCCCGCCCGTATGCCTGTGGCTTCCCGCGTGCCGACCCCTCCAGTCACATTGTTTCCCCCTCCCTCACGCCCTCCCCGTCAGCCCATGCTCAGCCAGGAGCACAGACAAAGCACCCGAGCGGGGCTAATAAGGAGAAAGCTCGTTAATCCCCTCCGATTCCTTGTTATTTGCTCCCACCCACGCCCTGCCGCCCCCGACACACGACCCCCAAGAAAAATAAACAGGGAAGGAAATGGGCCTTGACTCCAGAGGACATCTTTAAGTGAAAGGTCTAGGGAGGGTGGTTTTAATTATTTTTGCTGGTGAAATCTGACAGCCTTCAGACTCATCAGACAAGCTGCTGAAAGGGGTAAAAAAAAAAAAAAAAAAAAAAAAAAAAACCCTGCAGCAGATTTTGGGTGGTAGCAGATGAGCCACTAAAAATGGGGCACATGATCCCCTTCCCCCTCCCCTGCCCAGCATGTCTCTATTTAGGATCTGGCTTGATGATATTTCCCTCGGAGCCTTGCTGCACACCATCGAGGCAGAGGGAAACAGGCAATTCACCAGCACATGCGTTTCTGATACATAAAACCACTGCTATGCATTTAAAACCCGGGCCTCGTTTTACCCAACTGAATACATCCAGGCGTTCATTCTGCACCCAGCCGAGAAAAGGGCATTTACCTCTTTGCTAGGTGGCTATTAATATGCAGTAAATTATAGCAGTACAATGCCAAATGTCATTGCCATAGATCATTTAGAGCAAATCCAGCAATTCAGCTGCTGGAAATGCATGTCTGTGAATAACCATGCATCTGGTACAATGCCCTCTACTACAATAACCTGAAAGGAGACAGAAGTGTCTGGTACTAGCTGCAATTAGTAATCCTATGGATGAAAAATAAACAGTCAATAAGTACAAAGCAGCAAGTCCCTATGAAATATAGAGATCATTTCTGTCTATGGTGATACAAATAACCTAACTCCCACAGACAGACAATTCTTATTTAAAATACACAGTTAAAAATGCACTCCTTTCATGATGTGCTTTCAGAAAGCCCTAGTTAGAGAAGACAGTTTGCCACGGTGAATGAATGTAGCAGAACTTATGTACCAGTAAATATGGACAAATATACAAAAGGCCAGGAGGAGAGTTGTAGGGAAATATTTGCTTTAGTAGGTGTTATCCTTGCACCCCTGGAACCCTTCTTTCCCCTCAGAAGTAAACACCTGCTTTTACTGGGGACTGCTGAATGGCATCAGACTGGAAGAATACAGTGAGTGATGAGCCACAACAGGGTGTGCATTTAGCCAGCTCTTGGTGCACGCTTTGAGTGATCAGAGCCATTCAGACAGGCATACCAAAATCTCCTCTGCTAATGCACCTCCTGATGTGGTTTCCTCCCAGGATGGTCACAAGTGGCTCCATCTACTTTTAATTTCATTCTTTAGCACTGTGCTACAGGTTCCATCTGGGAGCAAGAAGACCAGCAGAAAGGCTGTAAATGGCATTCCTGTGCTACAACTGGTGATGGGGCAAGGACCAGTTCTTTGCTTTTTGCCTTTTGATGTTGCAGCCGTCTCAACAATGGACCAAAGTTAATTTTCCAAGACGGTTATCAAAGCTATTCTGAACATATAGTGAAATGGAGAGGGCCTCACCTGGCTGCTCCCCATCATTCCTTTACTCCCATGCAGGGTACCCAGAGAAGGGAGAGAATGCACACTGCACCAGGACACAAAAGCAGTACTCACTCATGCCTTCATTAAATGCCTTGCAACTCACATCCAGAAGGGAAGGGGACGAGAGTAGTGAATGTTTCAGAATCCTGCTCCAGTCACGAGACAAAACGCACATGTAAAACAGCCTCGTGTCCACAGCTTGTCTCCCACCATTGAGATACTGGGGCGTCTTCAGAGTGGGAAGACCCAAAACTATACGTCAGATCTGTAAGAAGATAAAAATTAATCCAAGCTGTAGTCTGGCAGTTCTTTCCACCCTCTCCTAGGAGGCTGGCTGTGCCTGGAGTAAGTTACCAAATGCTAAAAGATGCCAGCTACAGCAAAACCAGTGGAAATAATCAGGAAAAAACCCCAGTATCACTCCAGTATCATGTAATGTAGTTTTTCAACTCAGAATGTTGAGTAGCATCAAACACAGCATGTGCAAATAAGTGAAATTGCCTTCCTTTGTTAAGAAGTCACCTCAGACCTTTTCAGTCAGATGCTAATCTGACAGAATATGCAGCCTGCGTCCCTTTCTTCAGGATTTTCCTTTGTAGAAAGAAAAATCACAATCATTGCACAATCATAATATTGAAGAGGTGGCAAACCATGGCAATGACTTGCTGCTGCCTGTCCTGATCTGTAAACATGAGCAGGGATAATTGTCCACTTAATCTTCATGAAAGTCAGCAGAAGCTGTGTTTTTAAGCAAAACCAGAACTTGATTGACTCTTCAGACCTCTGACACCTTTTTCTGTCTTTGTGACCAAATTTCGAGGGTAATGGGGGAAAAGAAAAGACACAAGACCTACTTCACCAAGTATTTTTTTGAGCAAAACATGGAGCTCATTAACCAGCAGCACATGCTTTCTAGGAGACTGATATTGCGAAGCATCCTTGTGCAATAGAGCCAACATACAGAGGTAAGCGCATCTGAACTGTGTGTACACAAAATTCCCACAGACAACCCCAAATGCCTCAGCTGAAGGTATTTCCAAAGCATGACAGTAGATTGTATTACTTGTTCACTGCAAGCATACTTTCTAGCTGTGATATCTCAATTTCACTTAGAAATCAAGAAAACCTTACTGGGCTCTCAAACCCCAGTATCAGACTGGAAGTACGAGATGTCAAGAAAATATACAGAGCTTCTTGTAGTTCTGCAGTCATTCCTGAGAGAGAATGCACTAAATGCATTAACAAAATCTTGCACAACTGGTTGCACATTTCTGCTGCTTCTAGTAATTTCTCAGTGAAAAAACCCCCTCTGACATATAAAGTCTGTTGTGTTTTGGAGTTATGGAATGATTCAGTTTGAGGCACAGCAGTATGATAAGCTAACTGATGATGTAATTTTTCATAATCTTATATGAAAGAGATCAGTTTTGGGGATTCTTACTTATTTTTAAACTTCTTTCTACTTTTATGTCCTACATGTTACAAACAAATTAATCATGCATAATTTGCAGATGGACTTAAAAATACTGTGCATCTGTTTAAAATGGCACTTTACAATATGTAAATATAGCAAATTTCCTCCAGTTTTAAATACTTCTCAGGAAGAGTTGAAATATTTTTCCAGCTACAATGTCTCAAGTAAAGGAAAATTACCCAAGTAATTTGTGTAAAGCATGTACTGGTAGCTCAGATTTGACAAAAAAAAATGAAGCTTTTGCTCTTCCCAGTGAACTCAGTAAGAATTTTGCAATGGATTTCATTAGGATTAAGATCAGGTACCTAAATCTCAGATTCTTTCTTTGGAGAAAGATCAGTGAACAACCCTTTAAAAATATAATCTGTTGCTAGAGGGGCTGAGGCAGCTTTTTTTTTTCTCCACTGGAAGCAAAGAATCATTTCTTTATATTTGACATTTCAAACCCTCTCTTAGTTTCTTTTAGAAATTCCAAAGTGTTTGATGTGCCATATCTGTGTATCTTGAAAAGGATATTACAGTGTGGAGTTCCTCACCCCACACAAAAAAAGTTGCCTGATCCCCCCTAAGACTGGAAACTGTAGCTCCTGCAGCACTACTCAGCTGTGACTTTCAGAAGAAGATGAGCAGGAATTTGAACTCTGGCTTTGACAAGCTAGCATTTGTGCACATTGTCTCTCGTGTTGTAGCCTTTTCTTCAATTTATGTTTACAGGCAGGAAGACTAGAGAACTTTCAGGTCACAGTGTAGGAGGGGCTGTTTCATGGGCTGGAAGCTCAAAAAAGGATGTTCTAAAGTAATCCAGCGACCACAGAAAGGTCTCGTCCTGGTATCCTGACTCAGTCACATTACTGACAGCATTGAAAGAGCTGTGACAGCGTGATATATTCAGGTGGTGGGCAGCTCTCAGTTGCACTGGACAGAAACACATCTCTGATATAAACTTAGCATAGTAGTACTTTTATAATACGTATGTGTGGCATGCATGATAGGACAAAGCTGCAAAACATGCAGTGGTGAGTAAGAGAAAGAGTAGTAAGAAGAGAGTCAGCTAGAGTGTTGTGAACTGTGGTGTTAGAATGGGCCAGAGAGAAAATGGTGAGAAAAAGAGGAGGAGGGAGAGTCCCAGGCAGGGAATGTAGTGAGTTGGTGATCTTGAGATCTGTGATTCATTGTAGAGAATGTACACTACCTGCACATATTAGAGTACCGTAGGGAAGAAATCAGGCTGAGGAAATTCCAAACTCTGTCAATAGGATTTATGAGCTTTAATAATCCAACAGCTCGGGGTCACCTAAGAGCCCAGGAAGTGCTTGGCTCACAAATACAAGTGGCTCTAAGGAGAAATATGACAAACACAGCATCTGCCAGAGTAGTTGCAGCCCTTGGCATAGGTGCCATAAGAGTCACAAACAACTTCAACTGGCCAAAGCAGCTTCCCATCAAGATCTTACGCAGAAAAGTCTTTATTGTCACCCTCTGTCCAAAGCTAAGTATAAAAGCATAAGTAACCTCCCAGCACACCTGTCCAGCAGACAAGCTTTGGTGACAATTTTAAGCTTGCACAATAAAATGTGACTTATACAGGCTTTCAACACAGGTACATGGTGTCTTTCTCACTGCTAAAACATTACAGACCTTCATCAGCCCTTAAGGTGTCCCAGAAGAAGGGATGCTGAGGGACCAGGGAACTCCATGGGCAGGCAAGTGGATCCAGAAATGACAGAGAGGAGGAAAGAAGAAAAAAACAATTTTGACAGGAATCCCCACTTAGCTTACAGAAATCCTGCCAGAGCAATAGTAAGAATAGCAGTAAAACATGCTTGTGGAGTTGTAGGCTTTGTTTAACTCTCAGAACCATGTATATTTTAGAGAAGACCATCACCCCAGCTGTAGGTTGTATACCTTATGAAAACCTAGAGAATGAAGTTGGCAAATGATTTGGAGGTGAAAAAAGGAAGATCTGCTGTGCCAATCATCCCATGTAATTCTGAGTACTCACTGACACCAACTTCTCCATTTGAAATTCCCCTGAACACGGTGCCCTCTTAACCTTTGCTTCTAGAAGGTCTCATCTTCTCTGAAATGAATGTTTTAAATGTAAGAGTTTAACAGAAGGCTCCCAATGTACATGAGGCCTGGACCTACCTTGCAGGTATTTTTCACAAGTAACTTGATGCTACATTACTATGTTGACATTCTTCAATCAGATACCATTTTTCAGTTTTCCCTTTAGAATTTTTAAGAATAATATTTATCTTCTTCCATTGGAATCTTTAGAGAGAATCCTGGTCACAGTGTCTGTGTAACCTGTGTGTGTTCTTTCCTGCTGCCACAGCGTGTGTGTCTCCTGGATATTTTGGTTTCTGGCTGCCCACCCTACCTCACTGCAGTGTATGCTCTGAGGCTCACACTGACCACCTTTATTAACTTAAGCAGTGAGAAAAGCAGCAAACAACAAACATTGGCTATGAACCCTTTTCAGGAGGAGGTGAGGGTGCCCTCCACAATAGAGAGAATCAGGAGAGTAACAGAATTTTCTGGCAGATCATTTCCCCTCACAATAAAATTAAGTACTTGCCCCCTTTAAGGCCATGTTGTGCTTTACATGCAAAACTGTATGCAGATGTGCCAAAGAACAGGAGTAACCAGAAAAAAAAAAAAACAAAAAAACAAAAAAACAAAAAAAAAAAACAAAACAAAAAAAAAAAAAAAAAACAAAAAAACAAAAAAACAAAAAAAAAACAAAACAAAAAAAAAAAAAAAAAAACAAACAAAAAAACCCCATAAACAAAGTGAATCAAACTGAACAAAAAAAGCCTAACCAATGCCAAATCAAACTTTCCAAAAACAGCCCATTACAAACTACTGAAGGCAACCTCTTTTCACAGTTTAAGTATCATCATGCTGGTTTTGTTCATCCTCAGTAGAAATGACCAGAAAAGGCAGATATGTGACCCACAATTTGGTACAGTCAATGTGACTCAACTTTGAACCACCCTACTCAAAGATCCCAAAAGTAGCAGCAGCACTATTGTATGCAGAGAATAAATCTTGCTATGCAATTTAAAAAACCTTTTAAGTTCTGTCAGTTGTGAAAAAGTGTGGCCCTTGTCATACCACTGGAAGTCTTAGAGGGGTTTTTCAAGGACCTGTGTGCCAAAATCCTATTGGAGTTAATCACCCTCACCTTCAGCACTTTCACTCATTTGGACCAGTGTTCCTTTTCTTAAAACTGTCAACCAAATATGAGATTAATAAGCATTAATTTAGCAATTTTCAGTGCTTCATCTTCAACACTTGGAATCAACATTTGTGTTGGCTACTGGTCTGCAGAAAAGATACAGCAAAGAATGAATGTCTGCTTACATAAAAATTAGGTCTTTTTGACACAAAGTGATGGGGCAGTAGGAAATCCCACAATACTGTACTTCATGGACAGAGCACAAACACAAGTGCTTAAGCTTCCAGCATTTTGAGGTCTGGGGCCTTTCAGGTCTTGGAGTCTTAAACATAAGCATAGGTATTTCTAAGTCACTGCCCTTAAAATAAGACTGTTCCTTCAAATTTTCTCCAGCTGCCTTCTTTTTGTTTCGCTTTGCCTTATCCACTAGACATATTTAAATTTTCCTTTGTTTGGAATCTACATTTTTTCACGCCCTAAAATTATAGCCTTTGCAATGTGCAAAGTCCCTTCATTGAAAGAACAGTACATGGTACAATTTTAGCATCATATAATTTCCTGCATAATTGTTAAATCATTTTCTTCCTTTTCTCCCTCCCCCTCTCTTTTTCTTTTTTTTTTTCTTTTTTTTTTCTTTTTTTTTTTTTAAATATAAAGGAGAGAAAGATTTGAAGTGCATATCCAGAGAGGGAGACAGACAGAAAAACTTCAGTGCCACATAATAATGTGCTACACTGCAACTCACCTTTATTGCAACAACAGTCTTACATGAGTGACAAGACTTTCCCTCTAAATTGCTTCAGCATTGGACTGTGTACTCAAAGGCATTATTGGTTCACAAATGTAAACCTCCTAGTGGGTTTGTGACATGGTATCCCCAAATATCACATCACAAAAATATTAAAACAAAATTGTTCATAACATTTTCCTGTGTACCATCTGGGCCTTGCAAGAAAGCTGACATTATCTGTCAAACTAAAGATAACCACATTTTCTCTTTTGTATCGTTAATGTTTGTCATCGCAAATTTCACTTTAATGCTCCAATTACATTATGACATTCTTAGAAACTGAATGGCACTAATGACTTTCATTATTATTTACACACTTCCTTAATTATAAGGCTCTCCCTCTCATTCACAACATGTTCTCCCTCATAACACTCGCTCTGATATAAAGCTAATGAATTTTAAACTTTCTATTACATAAAAGCCCATGATTAATTACCCAGCTTCCCAATCTCTTTATGATGCACAATACAGAGCTCTCCTGCAGTGATGCAGGAACCAGGGCAGGGGGGAAGTGTGGAACTTTTATTCCCTCCTTAGTGAAAGCAAATAGAGAGATAAATAAAGTATCTTTCTCTTTAAAATGGCATATGCAAATTTAATTGAAAACAAATATACATCAAACCATTCCTCAGGAGAAAGCTAAATATCTCTCTACATCAGCTGCATGTAGTAAACAGGATAATAATGGCTATTCTTATCATCTTTAATTTTTCATGATGAAAATTTTTTAATATAGTTCAAGCAAATGAGAAGGTAGAAGTAAAAATACGTGTTTTTTACATAAGACGTATAGTGTGGTATGCTGTATCACCGAGATCAACTATTTATATGGTTTTAATTATTCACAGTACTGGGCTCCCTCACTGATTAAAAAAAGACAAGACAAAAAAGTCCAAGGTTGTACCAGCACCACACCAGTTGAAGGGCAGTTTTGACAAATATAAATTACTGCACTTTAGACTGCCAAAGGTAATACAATAAACCAGAGCCTAGAAGACTTTGAAAGACATTGTGGGGGTACTGAACAGCCTAGCAATGAAATTCAGAGCTCACTAAATACTGATGCAGGCTGCAATCTGCACAAGCTGTACATGTCTCAATGCCTATGCTGCCAACAGAAATTGGATTCCAGCAGCCAAAGGTAAATTTACTGACAGTCACAGGAGAAAGAATGGGTTAGTTAAAAAGTGTGGCAACTCTTACTCCATTTGATGGCTAGTAAACCTGACCTTAAGATTGGGGGGAACCTGGACATATAAAAGAATTATTTCCTGCCATTCCAAGGAAGTTTCCTTTTATGCCTCTATCAAGTGAGTAGAGCAGGAGTCAGTATCGATGCAAATACATACAAGGAATATAATTCCTAATGCGACAAAAGCCTATCCTATCATGAATGAATTGATGGATACCCAGCTATGAATGACATGTTCATTTATAGCAAGACGCCTGGAAGGATGAAGAGTAACTGTCAGAGACATTAACCTATGTGTTGTTTTTATATTAACTCCTGCTGCTGATCTGCTGCAGATGAGAAAATCTGTTTTGTTGTGAGAAAAGCCTTTTCTTTTCCAAATTTGGTTTGTTTTCTTTTAATATAATACATTCTAAAAGTCTAATCAGTTTCTAGTGTCATGGAAAACCCAGGAAGCATATTGTATTAAATAATTCTATGTAATAGAATATTCAGTACAATACAACCATACAATGTGAAGACTCTCTGGGATGGTAACTATATGGTCTGTAAGGTCCTACACAGCAAATAACTTGAAATTTTCTCGGGGCCTGTTCCAAGGTCCACAGAGTGAGCTACGAGATCATCCTACTATATTTATTTAAGCTCTCATTTCAAGACAGCTACTCATTAGGAATTTGAATTGTGAAGCTCCCTAACATCAGAAAATGTTCTGTAATTTAGGAACAAAAACCAAACTCAGATTAATTGACAATCAGTCCTTCCATCCTCTTTAATGTTGTTTTGCATGTTGTGTATGTTACAAAATGTTTTTAGGAGAACATTATGTAGCAAAAAGTATAAAACACTCCTATTGTTTCTTTAAGTCCTTAGCTAGAAGCTGAGCTTTAGAGGGCAGGCAGGCTCCTGGCAGAAATTTAACAAGTATCAGATGTGGAAGAAAGAGACACAGATGCAGAAAGGAAGTAGTTCTCAAAATAAGATTAGTTTTCTGATTCTAATAAAGTTGCTTTGTTTAGCAATCAGAAAAGAAGGCAACCATTCCAGCTTTAATCAACATGTGATTCAGGGATTCACCATTTTTCCTCAGATATTGTACAGCTGCTCTGTGTATATAGGTAGAGTCTTCCTGAAATCTTTTTTCTCAAGATTCATCTGCTTTCTGTGGCTATTGCAGTTCATCTTCTTTTGCTGACTCTGGGGTCAAGAGCCCTGGACTAAGATATCTATAGGATATGTTTCTTTTATATTCAAAGCCTCCTGATATTTTGGGCAATGAATGTGAGGCTGTCACAACAGGCCAGATTATGATCCTCAGTCAGCTTTACTTGCCCATAAAGAAATTTCAGAATGCACTCAAAAAGTCTTTGATTGGCATAAGAGATGTCCTGTAAGATCTTGAAAAATTGGACCATGACCTAAACTTCTGTTTTATTTGTTGGTGTTTTATATGGCATATAATTTTCCTTAAATTTTAGTGCTTAATGAACCACAGTAGCTGCTAGTCTTGATGACTGTTTCCATGTAAAATAGTTTCTATGTTAGACACCTTCATAGTTTTCCAGTGTTATACAGGAATAATTGTACTCTAAAGAAAAGAGAGTCGTCCTTGGACTCCTTCATGTACTGACTATTAGTAATAGCAGTTACACAAAAGACATGAGACATCATAGAGTAAGACACAAACATAATAAAACAGCTAGGCTAATCTTTATACAAAGATATTAAAACAACTGCATAATGTTCATAATAATGTCAGAATAGGTGAAATTAGTCACAGCTGTGACTAATGGGACACCTAATTTTACCTATTAAGTGGCAGGAGGACTTGCAGTTACAATCTTATGATCCATTCTTAATGCAGACCAGACTTGTGATAAATTTACAGCCCACAGGATCTACCAATTAATATGACAATTAAGATAAATATATTTTAATGGCATATGGCATTATCCTTATGCTGTGTAGCTTTCAACAGTGTTTTGTTGTAATATTTGTGTCATGAAATTCTAGCTGTTTAAGATAATTAAACGTGCTTATATCACCATATTCCCCCAAAGATCAGTTAGGACCTCAAGATTTCTTATGAAGAAGAAATATTTATTAAATAATTTGAAAGTGAGACAGGTATGGCAAAGAGAAATCTTAAATCTGTAACTCTGTTAACTGGCCCTGTGATCCACTGCTTACATGAGCATGTGAGGCATTAAGCCTTTTTCCCATTTGCCTATTCTGTCTAAGTCAGGAGAGCTTCCCAGCTTACAGAAGTAAGTGACAGAGCGAAAAGTGCTTCAGAAGAATGGGGATAGGGCAGAGAGAAAGGCAAGATTCTGCTAGGAAAGCTAATTAGTGGTGGTGGGGATTAATCTGCCGAAGCTTGTTCTTACAATTGATTTTGTTGTTGCACACTGTATAAGATCTCTCTCTGTATGAGCCCACAAAAGATGAGCTGTGCATCACCTGAGAAAGCTACATGTGAAGCAACATCATTAGCCAGAAACCAGGTCTTGACTTCAAATATCAGGGCTCTGATCCTGATTCTACCTTTTATTGAATTGATCATTTTGAGAAATTCAACCTGTTTCCTGGTGCCTTTGTTTGTTCTTAACAGCTGCTTCTTCTGATGTTTCTTCTGGCTACTGTAATTCTGGGGAAAGTACTATCTGTCCTGATGAACTTCCGTCAGAGCAGTCTGCAAAAATGTAACCTCCTACATTCCAGTCTGAAAACAGTCTCATTGAAGACGATGGGAGTTGATCTTGGCAACAATCTTGTTTGCCAATAATATAATCAGTATGTATTTTTTGAAATGTTTTGTATTGATTAACACAGTTTTTAAAAGCACAAACAATAAATTATTCATTTTGATTTATCAAGTAGTTATAGTAAGTGTTTATTGCAGGGAGAGTATTTTCATACAAATCAGAATACTTAGAAAATAAGTCAGAAAAAACCCCAAACAATCAGCATTTCCCGGTATTGTAAATGTAATATCTTTCCTATAAGCATAAAAATAAACTAGGAAGCTCTTTCCTGAAATACCTCAGAAAAGGGATTAGCCCAGCAAACCAGGAAAGCCAGTGAATGTCATAAAAGACAGTGCCTTTATGTTACTCTCAGCTCCCTTGCATTGAAGGCACAAGCACCTCTGACTGCTCATCTCATGAGTATATTGAACAAATAGTACAAAATCTGCAGCAGCAAAATTACAAAGCTCACCAGTTTTTGATAGAGTTGCACATCACTTGACCACCTAGATGAATTTGATAGAGGACAAAACCAAGACAGACCCAGTCATTTGGAAATACTGCAAATCGTGTCCTGCTATGCAGGATAGCACACATTAGGGACAAGAATTAAAAAAAAAAAAAAAAAAAAAAAAAAAAAAAAAAAAAAAAAAAAAAAGCACTGCTGTAAAATCTTAGCTGCACTTAGGTGCATCTCTCATTCTTACTGTTCGTACAATAGTTTGTACAGCAAACTGTATTTTCTGTGTAGTGCCTTCCTCCTACTAGGAGCTGTCAGCTTTTAAGCTTGATTGCAAGGATGGGGCAGGTACTCAGCCTTGCATACCTGAGTATCACAGCCAAAAGTGGTGTGCTAATTTCCAAAACAGCAGCAGGGGAGTCATAGTAGGGCCACCAGTAAAAGCATCACAAATTCCTAAATAGCAGAGATCGTTCCTTTTAATTGCAGTGCCTAGCAATTTTTTCAATGGTGAGCATTTGTCCAGTGTTCCCTGTAGGCATTTTGTCAGCTTCTGTGCACTGTTCATTTTGCTGATGCTCCTTAGCACACATGTTGATAGCTGGTAAAGCCACATATATATCTACACAGCCATTTGAGAAAACATGCAGAATTAAAAGCAGATACTGTTTCAATGCCAATCTTCTCCAAGGCTTTCAGTGAACACCTGTAGGGAAGGTAGCCAACAACTGCCTCATGTCTAGAGCAACATTCCATGCCAAGAGTGTAAGAAAAATTAGATTTTCCAGTGATACAGGACTTCACTCATAAAGTATCATGGTAGCACACCTTGTGGGTCCCCAAGATCCATGATATATGCTGTTTCCCTCTTCTCCATTACCCTTTACCTCTAAAAAAAAAATATTTCATACTTTCTTTGCCCTTCTATTCCTCTATGTTACTGTTCTGTGTCCCCTGCACTCTCTTTTCTCATTTTCCTTTCCCTCTCTCCATATTCATGCCAGAGGGTATATCATGATGAGGTTCTCTAATCAATTGTCTGACTCATTGCCTTATGGCAGAATATTGCCATGGCTAATGACTAATATGACTGCAGGATTTCCAAATGTCATCTTACAAGATCTTACAGACTGCCTATTAACTATTTTTTAGCCTTGCCAGGATTAGCTGTGGAGAAAAATACAACAGAATGATTTAGCATAGTAAACTCATTTCTCAGCAGCTGATTTCTATTTATAGGTATAGCCTGAATAAAACAGTATAGGAAAAAGTATTTCTAAACTGAAAAATGCTCCATTTATGAACAGCTTTTCCTATGATATTCAAAGTGCCTATTTGCACAGTGAGGGACCAAAAATAGTAGCTGAAACTTTCTACTTTTTGGAAGATTGCAATTGATATTTACCTTCATGTTATGATTCATTATAAGAGAAGAAATGTGTGAAACTTCCAAGAAAAATAGATGCACTGTGTTTGTTGATTTTTATTTATGCATACAAAATACTTTTCCCTCCACATTAGAATTTTATGATGAGGAGTGGAACAGCGCATTTTCTCTCTGCAGATCCCATACCCCTAAAAATGAAGCCAATATTTGTCCTTTCAGTTAACTGCAGTTATTCTATAGTAGCAAATTAGTTTTATTTTAGATCGACATGAAAACAACACACTTACTTTCAATAAGAGGAATTGTTTACACTGATAAGAATTACCACAAAAAGCATTAAAAATGTAGGATGTACAAGGAGATTTGTAGGTGATTTTAAAGTCTGACAAGATACAGAGGATGCTTTGCTGCAAACTAGTGCTGCAGCCCAGTATTATTTAAAGACACATATGTTAGTTTTATTTTTCTCATCTTGCCATGCTCATGAAACTACAAACATTCTAACCCATTTTCCGTTTTCAAATTCCTGCAGTGACACGAACAAAGAACTAGCTAATCACAGAATTTTGATACTTCCTCTGGGCAATCAACTATTACACTTCTACAGTTTCACCATCCCTAAAATCACAAGAGCATTAGACCAATCTCTCTTGCACAAAACTAATTTCAGCATTGACAAATTTCCCAGATATCCATTTATAAACACTTACTGACACCTTCTTGATCAACCCATCTGATCACCTTGCCACTAGTGGTAAAATGACATCAATGTGACACAAACATCCTCAGCGATACTGTGAGAATTCTTTGCTGGTGATTGTCAATGAATTAGCAAGAAGCATAATCTTGGGTATAAAACAACAGAGAAGGAGATCAAAGAGAGAGCATCAAATTGGGATGTACTGTAAAGATTGGTGTTAGAAAAGTAATGGATAATGTCACAAGACCTTAAACTAGCTATTCTCATTGAGACAGCTTGTTAGATCATCAGATTGCCTAGATGAGAAACCTGCTCCTATTACTTGCTTGTTTGTGGTGTCAAACCCAATTAGTATTTCTCCAGATGAATTTTCATTCATTAGAGTTGGAGAGCCAAGTAGAGAAAAACACAGTGGAACTGAATTTGTTTCCTCTTCACAAGCAGAGTTTTTCTCTGTGTGTAGGTGTCACAAGTATGAGAAGCACACACTGAGATTGGCTCTAGTGACTGTCACAGCTCTGCCCCTTCCCCACCGCCCTGCAAGTTTTGCTTTCTCTAGCACCCAGCCTCCCTCATGGAAACAGTAGAGTTCCACCATATTAACCTGAAAAATCCAACACAGCAGGGAAAACTCCACTTATCTACTCAGCCAGTGCTGATTTGCTAACAGCCCTCATGTCAGCCAAAAGAGGCTATGTCCTCCATCAGTCTGCCTATGTTTCTTATTCATTCTGTGTATGGGGCTTCTTTTCCTTCAAAGCTCCATATGCAAAGATAAACCACTGCTGACTCCATCCCTTGGTTCCACTTTAGCATGTTCACATCAGGTTACCCTGTCTTACAGTACAATAAGAGTCACTTCACTACTAATAATTCCTCTAAGCCCAGGATCTGGTCAAAGAAAGTAGAATTTTGGCAGCAGAGATGAAAACAATGCTCTGCTAAATTCATGCCACTGATTTCACCCGAGCCTGATTTTTACAACTCATCTTCATATGAGAATTATACAACAGTGGCTAAGTTTTCAAATTGCTTATTTCCTGTTATGTACTGTCTTAACTTCATGCGGTGTACCTAATACACTTAGAAAACTGATGAAATATTAAGGCTACGTGGTTGTCTCAGTTTTTCAGGGTAAATATTGCAGCCTTTTTTTTTTAATCAAGCGCAAAACTTTCCAGGTGTTGAATTTGTAGTGACATTTGCAATGTTCCTGAAGCATTAGAAGTGGGATCTGTGAATTTTAAGTAGAGATGATCAATAAGGTTTGAGAAATTTTATATTAAAATTTATATCATAAGCCCATGATCCTGACAGAGCAGACACTTATTACATACTCAGTCATCATCATTTTTACAATTTTTCCTGTTCTGTGAAAACACTACTGATCATGTTTTGACCATCAGCTATACAAGCAAACTATTAAACTCCTCATTTAATAAGGTAGTCATTTTATTATGGGATTTAAAAGTCTAGGTGCAATGCAGTCAACATCAAACACTGGCTTAAATCTCTTGCACTTGAATTAATATTTGTCATCAGAAGGGGTAAAAGGTTTTGTTGGTTTTTTTTTAATTTTTAAAGCATCTGTGGCTCATGATAGCAAAGGTTGCATATTCAGGAACATGCTTTAAATTAACTTGGGGTCCTGTTAAAGAAACCTACTCCCCCCAGCTAAACTGAAATTAGGTTGCTTTCTTTCATTTTTTTAACAGACAGATAATCTGAATGTTCGGTTTTGTATTTGTTATACAATTGCTTCTTTATTCTGAGTCATTTGGTAACCCCCCAAAATAGTTCGCTCTTCTTGAATTATCTGCACAGTGTTATAGATCATGTAGACAGAAAAGCCCATCTCCTTGCTCCTGCACAGCCAACGTGCTACAGGGCTCCTGTATCAGCTGGGTTGGTCGTTGCAGGGTATCTTAACTCTAGCAGATGTTTCTGCCAGGCCCTCTCAGAGCCAGAACGGAAAATAAAAGAAAGAGAAGCAATGGATCACAGGCCAAAACAATTGCTTGGTTCCAACAATAAAACACTATGTCTGTGGAGGTGGACTAGGAGAAAAATAAAATGTTTTTTTCAGATCAGAACCCAACAGCTAGAATAGGAGGTGATATCATTTTTGCTATAGAGGAACTGTCTGTTTTGATGGAGTCAGAAACTTTGAGTCCCAACTGTCCCAGTTATGTCCTGCAAATAGGAGTTCAGGAATGAAGAAATGAATTTATTTTCTTTTTCGGAAGTACTGATATATTATTCGGTACTCAGTAGTAGGCGTTCTTCCAGGATTATTTGCTCAGGTGAATTAGATTCTCTTTTGTTTTGCATTTTGACTATGTAATAGCTGTTGAGAGAATTATTTCCAATTAAAAAAGGCCTCAGCCGGCTGGTGAGACAAGAATGGAAAAAATAAGGAAGTCCAAATTAAAGTATGTTTTAAAACATAATTTAATCAATAATATAATTTAATCAAGGACAAAAAAAATTCAATCATGAAATTAGAATGGAATTTCAGGTGAATGACAAGTTATTTTTGTCAATCCAAGCTTTGCTCAAAAGAAAAACCAATTTGAGAAGAAAAAAGAAGAATATGTTGAAATTTCATGTAACCCTACAAGCACTCCATGCAATCAATGTAACAAAGATTTAAAAAAAAAATACCTTTTGTTGCTGAAGCTTGAGGAAAATCCTAGCAGTTTCCATGTAATTCTTCAGAAAAAAAGAAACATACATGTCTCACATTCTTCCTAATGTTCTAAGAGGGTTGCAATATTAATGGGATGCAATACATTTGTATACAGGTAAAATGTATACCTTTTTCATAAAGAAGAAATACAGCTTATTTTTCTCATGTGTATCAGGCCTTCCTGAAAGTATTTGTTGTTTGATATCAGTTGCCATAAGAAAGCTTTCCTCTATCTGTTCATTTTTTAAAGGGCCCTGCCAGGAAATTTCATCTCCTTTTATTTCTATTTATCTGTACAAAGGAGCTGGGAAATTGAAGAAATCATACTCCACTTCCATCACTAAGACCAGGAAGCCCTTTTCTGCTAGGCTGGAAGCAAGGATGGCTTTCTCCTGGAGTGAATTAACTGCTCCCCTCCAGGACAAAGCTCAGCCATGAGTTCCCTGAGACGTTTCTTCTCCCCTAGATAAAACCCTACAAAAATAAGGCGTCTCCTGAGGCTTGAGGTGTGAGGATTGAGGGGTGAGGTGATGGAATTTTTTTTGTTTCACTGCACCTAAATTTCCTGTAAAGGTGGGGCCATTTGCGAAATGTGTACGCATGCACACGTGTAGAAGTCGGTGGAGTGGATCTGATTCTACCAGAAGCTCACTTCTGATCCTGAAGTGCACAAAATAAATACTGAAATAATTCTTTATAAGTTCTTTCCTAGCACTAAACTTGAGACATTTTTCTTTATCCAAAATGTGCATACATGCATACAAATGACCAAGATTCAAGTGTATGAATTTTGCTGACAATACCCCATAGAATTTTGATGCTGTGGTGAAGGATATTCATTTTCTAGTGTTAAACATCCCCCTTTGAATTCCACCAGCGTTGCAATAGAGGCTCAACTGTTTGGCACCACTCAGTGGTTTTTGCACTTTTATGCCAACCCTGAGACTTCTTATTTCTAAGGTAACCACTTTTCACTTCATATGAGAGTTTTCCTATGCTTTTATTCATTGTCATCATTCTTTTCTGAAATACCCTCTGAACTCATAGAATCCTCTCTAAAATAAAGTGACCTACAGTTCTATATGGGTCACTCCAGTTGAAAAAGTATTTGTGAGTCACGTAACAGCATGTCAACACTTAACTGTTCAAAAGCACCTAATGATTCCTAATTCATGACATTCCTAATTAATATTTTTAGCCACAAATGCACCTTGTCTGCATAATAATAATAAACCTGCATGCTGATGTCCCTTTTGCCATCTTACTGGTATTAATGCAAAAATCCTCTGAGGTCTGTCTAGGAAGCAAGAGACAGTTTTTGAAAAAATGCCAAGATTTCAACATTCTACTTCAACACAAGGTTCTCAAATATTTTAAGAAAAAGGAAAAACAGACGTGAGAAAAAGAGTGCACAAACCCCACAAAAGCTTGCCTGCTCTCCTGAGATCTTCACAGTCTCCTCACTTGGGGAGGATCATAGCCTGAATCTAGCAAAGCCCTCTGAATTGCTCTCCCTCCCACTTTTGTGATAAAGACTATCAGATGATAAAGATGCAATTTTCTTTTTCAAGAAAAGTTGAACTCTTTTTGCAGACCTTTTACTATTTTATCATGAGGCATATATAATGTAATTACAACAGAAACATTTGGAACAAATGCTTTTTTGTCTATATAGCAATATATTTGTCTATATATTAATATCAAATGTGGGAAAGTCCATAATGCAGTAAGATTTGAGTTTAACCTTCATACAAAACACAATTTTAAGTGAAAGAGCCAAAATGGCCTTTTCTTGAAACAGTTTTTTTGAATATTTAGAAATCAGTGACATTGTTAACCTGAAGTCAATACCCTTTCCTATAACCTGGCTGTATGCTTGGTTCTTTGCTTTGTAACATTTTCACATTACATTTTGTTATATTTTTCAAATTTTTGTTTCATTCTGTAAAGCAAAAGATTGAAGGAAAATGCACTCACAGCAAGGACTGAGCTCTTGTGAAGCAGTTGATTGTCTCAGGAGATCGTTAGTGAGAAAGCTCTGCTAGCTTTCAATTGTTTTGTGAAAACTAATCACTGCTAAATGACACATTGAAATCTTGCTTGTGCAATTGTATGTATTAGGTAACCTTCATTTAAGGCTGGAGGAACATGTGAAACAGTGTAGGACAAAAACTTGGCATGGATCTCTACTCACTTATATGATCAGTTTTTTGATTTACTGTAACATATTCTTCAGCTAAGGCAGTTAGTAATACAGGTAGGAACTCAGTGGAACTCTTACAGATAGATCTAAAGCTTGACACTTCCTAAAAGGATGCTCAGAGCACCAAAATGAGAGCATTTCAAACAACCTCATCGTGTTTTAGATAAAGGAATGCCCCTTGGTTTATGTTCTGATTTTCATGCTTTTTTGGCACAGGAGGGCATTGAAAGGCTTATAAGTATATACAAGCATGCATCTGTAACTTCAAACCCAGGCACTCACATGAATTAAAAGCTTCCTCTCCTTTTCTTCCTTCATCATATAATCCCAGGTATCATAGGCAAACCTCTGGGTGCACAGCACAGCACACAGTACAGGAATGATGTTATCTTTTCTATCCAAAAGAAGCCCTGGCTCTGTGGATCCCTGAGCACAGTAAATGCAGAACCAGGACTTCTGCTCGTGGCTGGTGCTTCCAACATGTGGCTGTGCAATGTCTCTGAGACACGAAACACACTGTACTGGTGCTAAGAGGTAGGCAGCAGTCCTCCCAAACTCTTTGTAAATCTCTGCTAACACTGTCAGGCAGAGATCTTGCCATGCAAAATCTGGTCTTCTATCTCCCGCCTGAAACATCTTATTTCCTTTTTCAATGGAGTGTAATCCACAGGCTTATGTAGGGTAGCACATGTTGATGTAGCAGACACAGAAGGAGATTTAGGAGCATGAGTCATGCTGATGGGAGGTATTTCTGGACCTGCTTTTTGATAGCCCGCTCTTTTATTATTTATCTTTTAAAGAAAAAAATCGCCATTTGTGAAACTTTACAAGAGCTTCAGTTTTCATAATTTGTAAAAAGTCCAAGACGTCAGAAATGTTAAAGATAATGAAAACATTTTATCATATCATTTAAATTCACTTGTCTTTAAACAATCTTAAGTCAAAAAACATTTCCTGGATTTTCCAGAACTAAAATATGTTCAGATTTCTGAATTAAAAATAGGCAATCTGACTTGAAGCTTTGATTTTTTCACATGCCCAATGCAGCTATAATAGATAGCCTTATGCATATATTTTCAGTTTAATTCAACTATTTTTTAACAATTGTGAAAAGCTGGAAAATTGATTTCAGACCCAAATCTGCCACAAAAAAATAGCAGACCCAAGAATTGATGAGTTGGTGAGATATTCTATATTTTAACTTTATAACAAATTTCTCTGTGTTATTTCCTGAAAAGTGCAGAAAAGCTCTATGAAACTGTGCATCTCAGCTGGGTTTCCCCCCCCCCTTCCATTTTGCTTTGTGAGAGCAAAACAATATAAAGAAGCTATATTCAAGGATGCTGCTGAGTTATTGAACTGTCAGTTAACTTGTATAACACATAACCTTAGAAAATAAATCTATCAATATTTTGGCCTGCTGTAGTCAGTATGTAAGGCTGAAGTACATCCAGCATTGTATCATAATGACTGATGATTTCTTTAACAACAAAACTGTAGACATCAATACACATTTGGCCACAGAGATACTCAAAGAAGAGACTTCTACAAAAAATGTTGCTGTGTTTTTCAATTTCTGCTTCTGGCTGGAAAATTATATCAAATAAAGGCTTAATTTAAAACAGAATATAAAACTGGATACCTGTTCTAGTAATTTCTATTGCCTTACAGATAACGTATTTAAATCTGTAATTGGTGCTGATATCAGGAGTTCTCTTTGGGCATTTTGTTCAGCACTTATTACTTCCATCATTTAGTTTTATTATTTACCTAAGTCTCCCTGGAAAGTTAGCTTCTTTCTTTTCTTTTTTCCCATCAGGACAAATTTCCTTCCAAGTCTTTACTATCCATTTTTTTTCAATTGCTCATTGTTACTGATGTTTTCTTAGTCACAGCTTTCTTTCAGCTTGTGCCAAATTCCTTTTATTTTTCCTAAGTGGGCTTATTACACCGGCCAGATGCTGAAATATGAACACCCTCAATTAGGAACACCTACAAAATATTTTTTTCAATGTAGGAAATCACTATCCTGGCATAATGCAAAGCAAGCTTAGGGCTCAAAAACACACAGAAAGAGATGCATGCAAATAAATGGGGTGAAGTGGTAACTTGGTGCATTGAAGGGTAATTAAAGATTCCATCGTATATTGCCATCACAGATAATGCCTCTTCATCTGCCCACAACCTTTTCAGAAAATAGATGTTGTGTCTAGAAGAGACTTATGAAGTAAGACACCAGTAAGAAGGGAGCAGCTGTGTGAGCCCAGCTGTTGTGCAGATGCCACATGTTGGGGGGAGGCACTGGAAAGAGGAATCACAACTCAGAGGGGCTGAGGTTGTCATCCATGGCTGTGCTGTTGGGATACAGTGGAGCAACGCATGAAAGACACCAGCAGTGAACAAAGCTACAAAGATCTGTCTGAAGGAGGCTTCACTGAGAATCCTAAACTCCCTGTGCTGAAGGAGAAGCCCCACTGTGTGTCTGTGGAGTTAAGAGGAAAGGGCCAGGCAAATTTTCCTGGCATTCTCCATGCATTTGAAGTGGAGGAGGGACAGCTGGATTGCCAGAGACACAGAGAAGTGATTAACAACAGAAGGAGAGAGCAAGATGCACGTACACCTCATATTTCTCCTCAACATTTTTGGTGCCAGGCTTTTGCCAAAACAAACAAATTCTTAATTTGATAGTAAAAACATTTTTCACCTTTCTATTGTACCACATAAGTAAAATATTACTCCTTGGAAAATGACCATTTTTTATTTATTTCTATCTTTTTGTGGTGAAATGACATCTCCCCCACACACATACACACAGTCTCTTCCTTTAGATATAGCATGCCTTAAAATGTTAATTAATACTGCAAAACTGGTTCGCCTCCCTGAGCAACTAAAAAGCATCTTAAGTTGTGATATGGTCTTTTTTCTTATGTTCTTGTTCTTACTTTTAAGCCTCTTTTCATTTGTGACTAACGTAAGCTTTCATCTCCATTACGTGACCTTTCCAGTTCCAGTTAAACTCCTCATTGATGGAGGTCTCTCTTAATACATTATACACAGGAAAAATGAAGCAGAGAGAACACTGTGAATGGCAGTAGTAGCGTACAACTGCAGCACTTAATTTCCAGCTTACCAACTAAGTATATCCATATATTTTTACTTCTCATCACGGCCTCTCAATTTCCAGTATTTGGTTTTTTTTGTTTTTTTTTTTTTTTTTTTTTTTTTTTTTTTAATTTACTGATCAGTAATATATGCCATATTGTAGCACAATGACAATGAGAAATTCCACTTGCTATATTAATTATGTATGCTGGTTTCAAAACCCCAATGAAAAAGACAGAAACAGCAAAAAATGTGCCTTGAGTGGTGATCTAAAGGTTACTTGATGTAGCTCACCAGCCTTGCCAAGAAAAGTAAGCCCCATGGGAAAGGAGTATTGATACCAGTGGATGGAAAGCACTAAAGTTGCTCTGCAACAGAATGGCCTCCCTAAATGCTGTTCCAGCAGAAAAAAGGGGGGAAAAAACTTGCTGCACATGAATTGCACTGCCAAGTGTCAGAGGGTGTGCAAGAAAGTTATCTGAACTGTGAAAAAAAAAGAGTGAAAGGTGATTTCACATAAATTGTTGCTCTAAACTGGCTCAGTGCACTGTGGAACGCCCTCATCTACTTAAATACAATCTACAGTTGACTAGCAAGGCCTACAAAAACTAACAGATAGATTATAATTGCTCGCTCTGTCTCACACTACTACTTTGGGGAGCCAAAGCTGTCTTCTATACAGGCTAGATTTTCCAGTGGAGTTCCCAAGAAATGTCATACAGAGACCTAATCTGCAGCTGACAGAGAAGGGTGGGCCAACACAAAAGGAGTGGGAATGAGCCAAATTTTGTCATCTGCTATTCATAGCAACCTCTATGGCTGTGAAGTCAGAGAAATGAGGGATCCTAGACTATCCTGAGGTTGTGATAAGGACTCATTGCTAAAGGCCAGTTTTAAAGATATTTAACAGACAATCCAAATCCTGTTATATCCTTTGCAGTATGGGATTCCTGCTGTTAAAAAGCACTGCTTCCAATGACATGTGGAGTCTCTCACAGAGGTGCTGAATGACCACATTTCAAACCATGCTTGGTTGTGAAAGTGACCCCCTGATGAGAGATGCTGGATCCTGTTATGATGGTAAACAATTCAGGTTCACTGAAACTAGGACTTCTTGTCTAAATTACCCAGAGATTTAACTAGAATGGAAACATAACTGGTTGGTTGTTTTCCTGTTTTTACTTTACTCATATTAGTATCATTAAAATATTAAAAATAAGCTAGAAAAAAAGAAGTTTATCTTATAAACTGGTCAATTTCAATCTTTTTGCATGGGTTCTCCCTTAGTTCCAAGATAAATGAGTACTACAGAGTTCAAGGAGCATCTGGAAGTTTTCTTTGTGATATGGTTTAGTTTTAGGTAGTCCTCCAAGGAGAAGGAAGTTGGACTCAATGATTCTTGTGGGTCCTTTCCAACTCAAGGTTGATTACAATGTGATTGCATTGAACATCCAAACATGATTAAAATGTAACCATATTAATGAAAAAGTGTACTATGGGCAATACCAGACCACCAGAGAGAGTGTAAGATACCTGAAACTTCCAGACTACCAGGTCTTATGCAAAGAAATAGTTTCTCAGAAGAGATGCTAATTGAAAATAAAACAGTTTTATATAGTACTTTTTTGAGATATACTCCTTATGAAACCCTTTTTTCCCTTAAGTGTTTTCAGTTGCCAGAAAAATTCATTGCAAAACCCCAGCTCTGCCTTTCTTTGGCTTGGCTTCTCAAACATTCTTCATATGACCAAAGATGGCTTTCTGTATCATGAGAAAAGACAGTTATTGCAGGGGGAAAACCACCTAGAGGCAGCTTTGCCTTACCAGTGATACCCATATAGTTCCTGCTGTTTCTTGTTGACTGGTTTGTTCTTCCCTGTTATCACTGGACCCAGTAACAGAAAATACTCAAGTGGTCTTGGCTGGGAATCAAATCAAACTTATATCTCACTTGCAGGACAGTATCCCTCAAGGCTCTTTCACTAAAAGGGACAGGCTGACACATCAACCCCTGATTTTCTTGTCTCCCCAAATCACAAACAAACTTGGAATGCTACTAGCCTTTTTATTAAGTTTGGACACATTTCCACCAAAGAAATTAGAAAGGATTCAGAAACTTCATGAAAAAATGCAGATTAACTTTGTTCGGTGATGTATATTGTGTTTGGATTTACTGTTTTTCTAGGAAAAACAAAAACCTTCACTCCAATAACTGGAGTAGTCTATACGAACTCAGCATTCTGAGTACCAATATGCTTTCTGGTTTTTAATAGAAGTAAAGGGCCCTTCAGAGCTCATAGAGGATAAACAAGATTTTGAGTTTAGACTGGGAGACAAGCTGTCATGGTTTCACCCCAGCCAGCAACCCAGCCCTACACAGCCACTCACTCCCCTTCCCACCCACATGATCAGGGAGAGGATCAGAAAAGTAAAAGACAGAAAACTCATGGGTTGATATAAAGAAATTTTAATAGGGAAAGGAAAAGCCATGCACACAAGCAAAGCACAACAAGGAATTGATTCAGTGCTTCCTATGGACAGGCAGGTGTTCAGCCATCTCCAGAAGAGCAGGGCCCCATCACGTGTAACAGGGACTTGGGAAGACAAACACCATCACTCCAAACAGCCCCCCTTCCTCCTTCTTTCCCCCACTTTATATACTGAGCGTGATGTCAGATGGCCTGGAATGGCCTTTTTGGTCAGTTTGGGTCACCTGTCCTGGTTGCATTTCCCCCCAGTCTCCCATGCACCCCGAACTTCCTCACCAGCACGGCAGTAGGAAAAGCAGAAAAGGTCTCGGCTCTGTGTGAGCCCTACTCAGCAATAACAAAACCTCTCTATATTATCAACCAAGTGTTCAGCACAAATCCAAAACAGCCCCACACCAGCCACTGTGAAGAAAATTAGTTCTACTTCAGCTTAAGCACTTCATAAATTTATTAATCTCTTCATCTTGTTATTCTCCAGCCAGTAGCAGACCCTCCAAGACTGTCTCCTTAACTCTGACTTGACACAGGAGGTAAGGGAGAACCTCCACTTTACACGTCTGCTCCATTTTATTATGCCTTTTATTTTACCTCATGAATTTTTCTTTCCCCCACATACCATATGTTCCTATGTGATGCCCCACAAACTGAACTCCAAAATCAAATGAACAAATTCGCTCCCTAGATAAATTACTTAGCTATTTCTAATGAGTACCAGCTGATCAACATATCCAGGTGATTAAATGAAAGTATATATGGTGTTTTTGCCATAGGTGCAGTTCAGGGAAAATCAAAGTCAGGGAAAGAAAGAGGCAGAGGTATCAGTCATAGCTCACAGTGCAGCATGATTATGCACTTTTATCATGGACAGCAAGACTACTTGTAATTAAAACACTTTATTACAAAACTGCCTCCAGCAGAGATGGAACAGGTTCTAGTCTTTGTGTTTAGATGAAAGGTAAATTTGTACTATTTCTCTTCCAAATATAACAGTAAATTTCATTTAGAAAAATATGAGTGATGCTGAGAAGAAACACATTAAAAATTCTCCGTGAAGAGTCACAATTAACAAAAACCAATAAACCAGATAAATCGTGGTCATTCTTATAAGAAGGGAAACTTGTTCTTATGGAAAACTCTTCTGCAATTACAGAAAATTCTGCATGACAGCCATGCAATAAACTTCAGTGCTTTGTATAGAGTATGCTCAGCTCTACCCAACTGCTCACTTCACTCTCAAGGCTTTTCCTAAACTCCTGCTTTCTTGGCCTGTGCAGCTGCAATTTACCCCCTTGATGAGGATGCATTAGCAAGGATTTTTTAAGCACCTGGCTTGTTTTGCAGATTCCTCAAACCATACAGCACCAGGGATGGATGGTGCCCATGCTATGAGAAGCCGCTCAGTATTTCATTTCTCATCAGTGCTAATGGTTCACACTTTAGACCTTGCTCTGAACATAACAATTTACTTACAGACATTATGGCACATATCACTAAAGCATTCAAGCAGTTGTTCAAAATACTACATTTTCTTTTCAAACATCTGAGGTTGAAAAGCAATATGAACTCCATTTTAAATTACAGGAATTGAGGCTCAGATTTGAAAAAGCATAGACTAAAGAGACATTCTACTTGCCTGGAGAGTTTAAATATACCTAATATTCAATGCCATCATTTTTGTCCAAAGTACGTCTCTCAGAGATTCAATTCAAATACTCACAGAGAGTCAGACCCTCAAATTTCTGTTGAAATGAACCTTCCACTCCCAGTTGAAAGAATGGTTCCAGGTGCTTCTGCAGTTGAATTTGACAGCCTTCCTGCCTCTCCCCTCCCAGTTCCTGCAGCTTACACAGAAGTTACTGCACCTTCAGCCAAGAGGGAGTAAGCGACCCCATGAGTATTATGGCTCTTGGTTCAGTGCAAGGTAGAAAAGGCTCTTTGAATCCATTACAGAAGCAACCAGTGTCACAGTACTGCCGCTTCCACATGGCTAGGGATTGAATCTCTGCTAAGGGGACATTCAGTGCAACATTTTGTGGAACTGTTCAGTGCTTTGTATAGAGTATGCTCAGCTCTACCCAACTGCTCACTTCACTCTCAAGGCTTTTCCTAAACTCCTGCTTTCTTGGCCTGTGCAGCTGCAATTTACCCCCACTCCACTGTCTTTCTCTGGTTTTAGTGTTGCATCAAAACAACATGGCAGGAGTAAGGGAAAAAAACCTTCAGGAAAACATTTGACTATGATAATTTCCTACCTCTATTTTCAATTCCTCTGTACAATACCTAATTTCCCAACTGGTGATGCAGGACATTGGTAGATATACAATGTCCTCAACTGCGCAGTTTGTATTTGCTGCTATATCAGAACAGTTCTTTGTGTTGAATGGAGCATGAGTCCAGAGGGAAAAATTTCATCATGCAGTTAAAGTCTATTTTGCAAAGAGTAAATTATTTATGTGCAGAGCAGGGAAAGGCTAATTAAAGTGACACAGGCAAAACTAATTCTGCCACTTCCTAGTGGAGGTCTCGTAGGTTACTATTGTTAAGGTGCAACAATGCTAATAGGGATTAAACACATTCTTGGCTGGGATGGGAGGAACTTCACAGAAGCTTCAAAAAAGCAAAGTTTGTATCCAAGGTCCTTGAAGAGCCTCTTAAGTTTTGGAAATAGTGCATGTGCATGAATTCAAGTGTCATGCTTTGTTGAAAGCTCCTGATTGTGACCTTGATTTCCTTCATCCAGCTGGACTCCTTTATCCATGATTGTTCTCCCTGCACAGCTAATCACAGCCTCCAAACCTGAGACCTATCACAGATCCATTGCTCTTCCTTAATATCCTAATGGTCATCAAAATCCAAGTGTAGCAAGGTTATCCTGACAACCCTTAAGGTACACACACCAATATAATTTATATAGTTATTTCTGGCCTTATCCTGTTTTCTCTACATCTCCTTTTAAGGTTTGCTTACAGACTGTTTTCTCATCATCCAGACTGTTGTCAATGCTGGTGATTCAGAGAATCCCACTCAGCTCCCCTCACACCTTTACTAGGATGGGACTGAAACCCACCTTCCTCATCATTGCCTGCAGAAGCAAAACTCTAGTTAGCATAAATACCAAACTCTGCTGAACAAAACACAGAAGAAATGGCTTTTTCTTTGTTAGAGGGATCAAAGTAAATTGGTCAAGCAAAGTACCAACAGAAGTAAACACAGCTGTTTGCTTGTCAGTGGCTTGACTGATCAACTATTTCAATGAAATTAAGACCAACTGCAAATCTCTGCAGATAATTAAATACGTTATAGGCAGCAGCACATGATAAAGAACTGATAAAACGCACACATCATGTTCCTGAAAAAGCTGTGACCTATAAAAGGTCCTCATGAGAAATGAGGCACATATGATCTGTGCATGTCAGATAATGTCAGATATTAACATTGTGAGCCAAAACCTCTGTGCGGCGTATTATGACATAGAAAAATAGAGACTGCAAGGGACAGAAGATCAATAGTCCATTGGTATTTCCTAAACAGATCCACAACACTGCCAAGACTGGCTGCTTGAACTCACTGTACAGCTTCAGCTTCAGACAACTAAATTTTTTAGAGAATTTTAAAAATACTATGAAAATATAAGGAAAATTAGGAAAAAAACCCCCACTAAAATTAAAAGAAATCTCTTCTGCACATGTCTGAGCAGTAGTTTCAAAGTATGTAATTTTAATGGAGGCTCATGGGAAGAATAAAAATGCACATCTCTAAAACAATGACTATTTGCAAAGATCTGATTCTGGTCTTCAGGGATATGAGGCTTTCAAGGGAAGTCTGTCAGAATGGTTCTTCTACTTGCTTGGTTTTAGGAAGGGAAAGCCAGACATTACTTTTGCCTAGGTTTGTTCTTAGAAACAGCTGGATGACATTTGGATGAAATTTCAATGAAATTTAGCCCAAAGCATACACTTTGGAAAGTCTCTATCAAGAGAATGGCAAAGTATTTAGAACTATAAATAACTGAAATAAGAGATTGTTTGTTTTATGGTTGTTGTTTTTAAAGGGTAGTGTCTGGCTGTGCTACCTGCTCCACCTATAGCAGTATCTGACTAGATGCCAGAGGCCATGTATCAGCTTTAGGGATTGTCTTCATCATGGTGCAAGAAATGTAGATTATGAAGAAATGCTGTGACCACCTTGGGCCGGTGCTTTGAGGGCTGTGCTAGGGAAGGTGTTGCGGATATTAAAAGTTTAGTTTCTGCTATCTTTTTCTGTTTGTTGTCAGATGAAGGTGATGCAAATATAAACATGTTCACCCCTTATACTCCATGAATTTTTGTATAGACAAGAATCTAGTGCAGGAATGTAGAAGTCTTTCTAGTAGCCTTGCTTCCATCCTGCTATACTCTTGATCTATCTCAAGCACTATCTAAAGATATTTTTTTCAAAAAGCCAGTAAAATCCAAAGCCTCGTATTCTGCAAAATTCTTCCAGAATTCCCTAAATTAGAAAGCAATTGCACCTGAATACTTAATATATTTGAAACGTAATAATATAGCATTGTTCTTCGGCCTTGAGGGTTGGAAATGGGTGCTTTTAATCTTAACAGAATGAAGAAACATCAGTAGCCCTTGTGCTCCATTGTTTCATGTCCCTCCCTCCTCCCCAGGCTGGACAATGATGCTGTTGGTCAGCATGCCAGGATGGCATACTGGGTCCAGTTCATTTAACCGGTTTTCTCCCCAGAATAGTTTTTGAAGCTAGATTTTCCCCTGCAGCTTTGCTGTCTGACTGAACTACAGAACTGTAATCTAGGTTCATTTGAGAAGTCAGCCTGAACATTAAATATTTTTGAAAATTTGGCTCACAGGGTATTAGCACTGTAATATGCTAACACGGGATATTTGCAGTGCTCTTAAAACCCTTATTTCTGTTCCTGTTTGAAATAAAGCATACAAGATCTGTACATATTAATTAATAAATATTGTAAAATAGCTACTCATACCTATCAGGAAACTCCATTTAACTTCAGGAGACATAACAATGCCAGTTTAGCACTTTACCTTGAATGGTGCAGTGATAGCATAAAACTTTCCTACACCAGTTATCTAGGGTCAGCCTTAATGGCACCATAAAATTTCTACAACACAAGGTAGTTTTTGCTTCCTGAGGGCTTTGTAAGTTTGCTGTAAGTGCATTTATACATCTGAGTATCTAATGAAAATAAATTAGTTAGAAATACATACTTGCCCAAATGTAATGCCAAGCCTTAAATTACCAGTCTAATAAAACACTCTCAATTCAAAGAAACATTTTAGAATAGAGGAATTAAAGCATAAAGTATCAGAATAGACAACTAGTATATATTCAACAAATATATATTTATATGTATCGATTTTTGTATGCTCCCTTGATCTGTTTGAACTTACTTTTGCTCCTGCAGCAGATTTAACTACATTGCCATTTAAGAAGGACGGTGCTCAGCCACTTAATGTAGCTGCACTTACACTTTCAGAACATAACCGGTATTTCCGTGTGTTTACAAATAATTTTGTTAATTAGTTTCAAAATGAATATATCATTTGAAATGGATCCTTCAGTCAACTTAGTATCTCACAGTTGCCTGTTGCCTTGTCCCAAGTGATTTTGATAACATAACAATGGACAGGATTTGTATTTCCTAAATAATTAATACTCAGATGCCTTCTATTGTGTCTACCTGACAAGTATGCAATGGTCATTTTCTTTCCATTACTCTCTATTTCTCAGGGTTTATTTTTCACCATCAGGCTACTAAAAGGCACACTAAAAATAATTTCAGTCTCTGTAGATTGACACAGAAAGCAATGGTCATTTTGTAATGGGTATCTTAATAAAGGATAATGATAGCAATGTTGGCTGAGAACAATCTGGTTAGAAACAATGGCAGGGATGTGCTATGGTGAAAAAAGGAGCTTCTCTCAAGTTTCCAGAGGGGAGAAAAACATAAGCAAATATCAAAGCATCAGTCTCTGCAGGAAGATAGATATTTAGCTACATGTGGAAAAGATTTTAATATATTTTATTGTTAAATACTTGTTATAAAAATAAAACTGCTGGTGACAAGATTTTATAATTTTGTGGAAATTATATACAAGGACACCTGCACTGTACTGCAGTCTAGTGCCCATGAATATAGGAGACTTTAATTTCTTCATCTATCTCCCTTTCAGCATATTCTTAAATGAACATGTCTTTTACCAAATGCACAGATGGTGCAATGAGTCTGTGACTAGAGTTCTGCTTTGATACAATTGCTGGCAGTCACAATTTAAAAAAACTACCAGTGCATGAAGTGATCCTAAAAACCTGTACAAGCTCTTTTTCTCTCTAGAACAGCATCCTTTGCTACCTGCACAAAGAAAAGATCTCAGTAGGAGGAGTGGTAGGCTTTCACTTTCAAGAAAATACGGTGAAGACCAAGTTAAATTATCCCTCTGTCAGTTGTCTCTGTAAATAAATGCACATTAAGAAGTTCATTATATCTTAATGGCTGAACACTGAGGAGATGAGGATGTCACATGCAGTAAAAGGAAACAGGAACCTTCCCAACAGTAGGTAGCTTTTATTTCCATTACCAGTACAGGTGTTTCAGCCACCACAGTTCTTACTGAAGATATCTCCATAATGCTAGGACACTGGGATGTAGCAAAGGCAGGAACTAGCATTACTATTATCTTCGGAATCTATGGTGGAAGATGTCTTTGTATTTATACTGAGAACATTGGAGATGCTAACAAGGTGAAGCATGAAGGATTTTCCAGATATTTGACTATTAGCTCTTTCTTTTATTAAAAAAAAAAAAAAAAATTAGGACTAATTAAATTTCAAATTCCTCTTTTTCTCCCACCCCTGAAAGGAAAATTATTAAATTAAACACTAATTCCCATCACTCATAATTCAGAAAAAAAGAAGGTTAGAACAGAAGTAGGGCTACAAGCTTACATGAACACTTAGGACTCATGGGCTTTCCAGCTGACATATAATCCACCTAAATACCCTCAAATACTAAGTAGCTTCAGAGAAGTCAGGCTTGAGCTGAGAGCTCACAACATTTAAGCCACAAAGCCATCTCTGGGACCACAGGTCCACTTGATGCTCTCCAGCACACTGCAAATTCCATCAAATGAAGTTTCCAACTAGAATTTATGGGGTTGGATTCAGATAACTCAGAGAGGCCAAGTTCACAATTCTGTGGATGCTCTTTGTAGCTCTAATCCCTTCAAACCAATCTGAGCTCATTTTCAATTTCAAGGATCCAATTGGCTCATGCAGCTGAGCTTTAGGGAAGTCTGTGAAGTTGAAAATTGCCATTCTGCTGAATGCCTGCAAGTATAATGATATATGTATATTCCTATCTTTTTGCAGAGAGGTGTTACTCATATATATTCTTTGCATATCGGCCAACCTGTAAACCATAAACAATGAATTTTTTGTTCCAAAGAATTCATGCTTCTGGCTTTTGGTGGATTTTTTAAATTTTTTATTTCATATTTAGGTAGAACTCCAACATTAAGTGCCCCAATAAATAGAAGGCAACATTCAGTAAGCATAAAATCAAATATGAGGCTAAAAAGAAAACAATATAATTAATATTTTATTGCTTATTCGTGTATCTCTATCCCTCTTATTCCATCAGTAACTTTTTCTTATCAGTTGATAAGTCTCCAAATAAAAGTTTAATTCCTCTTTTATTTGTATAAAAGCCCACTGACTGGCAGTGATATTTCCCTTTGTTTGGCATTTAGATAGTGCTATAAACATTCTGTTACGTATGACATTAACAAATTTAAAATAGCTTCTTCTCAAACTGAAGGCCAAACTTCTCTTTCAGTGTACTTGTGAGACCAACTCGATAAAGTGATGGTACTTCCTCCATGCTGCCTAGTGACATTCCCTTTCTTCTCTTTACTCCCCACATCGCTGAGTGGTTCCTCCTGGCCACTGGGGCAGAGTTCTCATGAGGACTTTCAGGGTCATGAAAGTTTTATAGCCAAGGGCAGGTAGGCAGATCCCAAGACGCTGCTTTTATTGAGGAAAATTCAGGTAAATGTTGTCTGTGTCCAGTTCTTTTGGGAGGTGGCCAAGCAGTCAAGCTGTTTGTGCAAGCTCTCAGCTAGCCCCAAACACATCTTTCTTCCATGTTGGGAGATAACAGAGGGGGGACAGAGCAGGCACTTCAGGAACAGGGCAAGCAAACAGAGGATCAAGGAGATGAAATCCAGAGCAAGCCATTCTCCTCTTCAGGGGCTTTGCTGTGATACTGATCACTTTAGGCTCAAACTTTCTATTTCGGATTAGTACAAATGCTGTGCAAGAGAAATTAGTGCATATTTTCTAAGGAGGGGTGTACTGTAGTCTAAATCCAATCTGTCATCTGAGGGAGGAATATCAGAGTACTGGCTCCAGGCTCTTTCCCCCTTGCTGTCCCACCATGGCTGCAGTCACCAGTCATGGGGCTCAGCCCTTGGACCTCTGTCATGTATGGCCCACACCCCTCCTGGGCCTTCTCTGTGTGTATCCTTTGGGACTTAGAGTCCTTAGGATCCTTAGGACTGTCCTAAGCATTTTCCACATCTCATCTTGCTCATACCCTGTCCCCAGACACCACCAGGACTCACCAGGCTAATCTTCCCATGATGCCAGGTAAGAAAAGTATGGATCACAGGCTTAACAAAAAGTCCCTCAGTCACATCTCAGTCCCAAAGCCACCAGTTACAGACAACTGTAAAATATATAATCTGTCTTCAGGTATACATTGGTCTTTACTTCTGTGCCACTGCCTACTTTGTCATAGCCCAGGCAAGCCTGCACTAGTTCTTCCAGTGATCACAGTGTCAGCCTAGTCTTCAAACTACCAATTTTTGACACAATACCTTCTACAAGCATGCCAGGATTTCTTTGTTATTTATTATGTGATATTCTTTTCTTAATTTTAAAATTGGTTTGCCTGCAGACAGGCAATACGCACTTCAGTGCTAACAATTTGGATCTATTTATCTACACGTTTATTGAAGAATAACTTATCTTGGGAAATAAACTTCTCTACTTTTTGTTTTGCTTGACAGCTCCCAGATTAGGCTAACTATTCTGGTTAGCTTACAATTCATGAGCTAGGATGCAACAATTCAAATTTGGTCAAAACTCAGGAGCTTAAAATTTTGTTGCAATTAAATATCTTTAAAAATTGGTTGTATTACAAGCAAAGCAAAAAAAAAAAAAAAAAACACCACTTTTTTTTTTAAGGAAATAAAAGCCCAACTAACAAACAACAGAGAAAAGTAAATTAATTTTATTACTCTTCTTGAATTTCAAAGGGAATCCTTTCCAAATTAGGTCAGAGCAAGAGAGAAGGCCAATGTCTTGTATGATACTTCAATAATATTCACTAAAATTTTTAGTGGATCTTTATGACTTAGGCTATTATAATTGCTTTTGCAAAGCATCTTTTCACTCTGACAGACAGGCTGAAACTTGAAGGGAAGCCAATAACTTTGACACCAGCTTATCATAGGGACATCTCTCATATCATACTGTCAATATTACTATTTTATACAAACTGTCATAGAAGGTCATATGAGAGAAGAATATGAGTTGAAATATTAAAGAATAAACTCCAGTAGTTGTAAAAGGTTTGAATAAAAAAATGTTGAGGGGAATCTTCCATGCGCTGATAGGAAAATCAAACTTCCTGAGAGGCAAGTACAGCTTCTTTGTAATCATAATCTATAACAGCCTTACACCCTCTCCCAATGGATTATTATGTATTTTCAAGCTTACACACAGTTTGCAGACAAGCAGAGCAGAACAGGTCAACACTCAGACTCCTTTGTTGGTAAGAAATTCCCAATGTTTTTGTTTCAGTCTTCTTAAGAGAAAGTTTTTTGTAATAATGAAAAGTTCTAGAGAATAGAAGCTTGAATCTTGTAATTTCATTTTTGAAATTATGAATTTGTTACAAGTTCCCATGGGTTTATTCAAAAATCAATTCTAGTTATTACTGTGTTGTAATATTACACTGTGAGACAATAACAGATTTTTTTTTCTATTTTTATATCTTTAAAGCCAGTCACTACTTAGTGCTAATCATAACACTTTATATCTATTTTTCTATTTCAAAATGTTTTCAGTCTGTATAGTAATGAAACATGTTAATCTATGACAAGGCAAGCAACATGGAACTGCACGGTAAATGTCTGAAATTCTTAAAGAGGACTTAACAATATCATCAGGCCTGGACATATAATTAAAAAAATTATCACAATGGAATGAAAACCAAAAATATTATTAAATGGTATTTGAAATAGCAGTATTAGAATGGGGATAGAGTTCACAAAAAAACAAAGGGTGTGGTAATAATTTACAAATTGCCTCAGTTGCTGCTGTTTCTGTATTTTCAAAAAGAGTTGGACAGTGATTGATTGATTGATTGATTGATTGATTGATTGATAGTGGATTTACTGTCCACACCTCAGCCATTTTCCTGTGGGAGCCACAAGTTTGCTGCTTTAAGAAGAGGTGTTGAGGACAATACTTTGCAGTCAGGATGGGCAAACCTGCCTGTATGGGGCAGTTGGTAGGAGCAGAGTGGGCACCCAGCTCCCTGCTGGGACTGCCATGCCCTTGTCTGTGCAGCCAGGCAAAAAACAAACATACCAAACAGTAACAGTGCCACTGGAGCATCCTGCATGTCACTGGACTGCTGCTCTGTGCCTCTTTCAGAGTGGTTTGACAAATGTTTTTCCTCTGTGACAATTCTCTCCTCGAAACTTAGAGGCATGCTGTTCTCTCCTAATTCACTGCTGATGGTGGAAACTTGAGGTGCTCCCCTCGTAAACCACCTAGTCACAGCAATTCATTAACAGCTGACCAGATCACCTCTTCCTGTGCTCCACCTCTAAAACATAAACTCTCTTGATGGATTTTATTACATGTTGTAAACTTGACCAATTTTCATTTTTCCCCTGTGCTCAGTGTTCTGCAGCATTTCACCTTTCTGGGGGAGGGAAGAATGAGGAGCACAGTCTAATGTGGTTTGATTTAAATTATTACCCTGGTGCACACTTTCTTTGAGATGCTATTTTTCCCTGCCTGTTCTAACTGCTGAGCACAATCACTAGAGCTCAATTATTAAAGAGATTCTAAAAAAATGCCATGAAAAGCTGTCTACAAAGAAAAATCATTCAAACACAGAAAGAGACATATCCTGGGCAGTGTGCTTCCAATGTTATTAGCTTCTTAATTCTTTTTTTTTTTTTTCTTCCCTTCTATCTTTTGCTCTCTTCCCTCTTACTTTCTGTTCTTTCCTCCAGCAACCATAAGAAATAGGGACTTTCAGGACATTCTCTCCACTACCCTAGAAAACTGCATTAGCTCATGCACGCATTGGCACAAGAAAACATTTCCTTTTTAGTAAATGCCAACATTCTTCAACTTTCCTTTCAAGAAGATCATGAACTTGTGTTCATGGGAATATAACCAAAATAAAATAAATAAATAAATGTAAGCCCTAGTATTTCTAGCTGTGAGTCTTTTTGTGCACTCCTCAGTGGATTTGAAAACAAGGGCATGGTTAACCATCTGGAAGCCTCAGAACTAATGTTTCCCTGCCAGGGATTTTTACAAGACCGTGATTCACTTGATGATTCCTGTTTGAAAAAGCATTTAAGGCTATGGTTAAATCTCTAATTAAGCACAGGTAAGCTCTCCCCTCAAGGAAGGTCTCTCTTATTTTGAGACACTAGTTAGGAGGGGAGCTCGGAGGAAAGGTGACTAGGATATCTGAGAAGATTCACCTTATAGTCAGTTTGGCATCCTAAATCCTGGCTGCTTTTTCTAAAAAGTATTTTTAAGGATAAAGAAGAAAAATAAGGCTAATACAAGATAGCAATATGCTAAGCTTCTTTTCTCCCTTAAGTTTCCCAAATGATTTCAGAGCAAACAACAGCAATTACATCTAGACCTAGAGTTGCAGGAGGGAGGAAAGATGCAAGAGGAGGGAGAAACAGGAGGGAAATAGCTAAAGACTTTTTGCCCCCACTGCAAAGCCTGGATGAACACACCTGTGTATACGTGCCCCTTGCTCCAAGTCAGGGCTGAAGTCACTGTTTCTGCCATCCTAGCAGGAGCCTTTTAAGTAGGAGACTGGTAGAATCACAGTAGTTTCACCTGGCTACAGGTATCTCTGTTTGGAAAGAAAAATATCTTCCTCCCCCTCCCCTCCTACATCAGTTCCAAACCCATTAACATTCAGACTAAATCTGCAGTTACAATCCCTTGATCAGGCTACATCTTGCAGCAACGGCTCTGCCACCAAAGCTGTGAGGACTGTAAAAGTGTCAAGGGACTTAGCCTGAAAATTAAAATCAGGGGGCTATCAGCTTAGAGGCTACATGGTGTATGCAGGGCATAACACCAAGGAATGAATATAAATCTCGTAGTACTGACAGCTCTGAACCATTTTTCTCTGCTTTTCACAGTGAGCTTAGGTGACCATACACCTCTTTCACATGGCTTGTCATATACAAGAAAGGTGTTAACTGCTAATGCCAGCAGTGAGAAGCTGTTCAGGAAATTTTCTGCCAGCTTTTGTGACACAGGAACCTACTTAAGGAGCATACAGTCCTGGAGACTGTGCCTCTTGTGTGTAAAGAACACACAAACTGATGAATGGTCATACACACCTTGTAGGAAATTAATGTCCATGGTCATTCTCAGATAGACACTTACAACTGAATGCATATGTCTCCAAAGCAAAATACAGAAAAATATGAGCCCTTTGAAAGTTGCTCAGGTATCATCCCTGGGTCTTCACTAGGTTTTAATACTGATTTCAGCTATCCAGACTAAGATAAAACCAGATGAAGAACAACAATTTACTAGAACAAAATATATTTCACAGTCAAACTGGCCATTTGGGATATACATCTTGCTGACATGAAGAATGTCTGAGTTCACCACATAGCTAAATTTTAGAAATAAAAAGAACAACTGTAAAGGATTTTTTTTCTATGGGAAATGATACAAGTTTTTATCTAGCTACTGCACAATGACATAGAACCATTCAGTCAATAGCAATGACCATTAATGTGAAGAGGCTGGGTAGTAAGCTAAGTTTCTAAATTACCTATATTCTTTAATTTCAGCAGGTGACTTACACCACAGAAGAAGCAGAACATTGAAACTAAAGCACAAGAATTTAAAATTGCATTCTCTGAAGAGTGTTTGGAGTAACTTGTACAATACTGACACAAGCACCAGTATGACATGAACAGTCTCCCTGTCAGGTTGACTGTATCTTAAAGCCTAGTGAAAATGTTTTAATGAATTAGTGCACCTTGAAGTAGGGAAAAATATGCAAAAGAGCAGTATGAAAAATTCAAAATATATAATCTGCAAAGTACTGCTGATTAATAAAAATATGTCAGATATAAAGTACAGCATCCCTTTGTTAATTTTAGATTGCTCTCTTTAATTAAAACACCATAACTAATTATTGGCACTTCCTTTAAAAAGGCAGAATTTGCCAGAGGCACAATAAATACTAATAATTCACTCTACAATTATTAATAATTCCCTTCTATGGAGGTTTTCAGCCATCTAATCCGCACAAAAATGGAAACAAGCATTGGAAATGTCATTTGGTGCTTTCTGCAAGCAGAGAGAAGGAGCTGGTTTGACCAAGACTGCAAGGAGAGCTGGTGGCAGGGTGGGGAGGGGGCAGAGGCAGGCAGGGCAGGCAAGGATGGGTTATTCTTAGTCATCAAGAGTGAGGAGACATGCAGATACATAGAGAGACAAACACATTCTCAGCCTGAATGGCTTTAGTGACATCAGGGAAGAGGAAAATGCTCCCCGAAGAGGGAGGGTGGTAGGTAGGAAAACGTGCACCATCCACAGGAGTCCAAGCACTTTCTGCCAGCCTCCTCAGAGATGCTGAAGCTCCATGGCATTTGAAAGGTTCAGGGCAGGCAGCAGAACTGGGTTCAAGACATCGCCCCTGTACTTCCATAGATAATAACTACATCCCTGAATACCACCAGCTTCCCTCTTCTTGCCAGCCATTAAGTGCTGAATGAACGAAGAGGCACTAATCTGCAGTGCTTTTCACATGCCATAATTTAGTATGATCTATTGGAAGTGGCCTTCTTTGACAGCCTCATTTACTGCAGAGCCGTAATGCCTTTCAAATATTTATTGTGAGTGATGGAGCCACGCAGGAGCATCAGCCTTTGTTGATTTTATTATTGCACTGCCGGAGGAACACAGATGTATCCTTCAGGTTTTATGAAACTCACAACATTCTTCACAGTTTAAGGATGAAAGACCTAAACCAGTTACATGCCACCTGGGCACTTGATACGTGATCTATTCCATTTCTCATGCTTTCCTTAGAGGCTAAATTTGAAAATAAAACAAACCTGGGAATCAGTCTCAGAGGGAAAAGCTATCATGGTAAATGCACACACACAACATAGATCTTGATATTCTGCCCCCATCCCAGTGCACAACCATGACAAACTCCATCCCAAATTCCCAGTGATGGTTAGGGTTGGTTTTTTGTTTTTTTGTTTTGTTTTTTTTTAAAGTGGTCAATAATTCTAAAAGAAAATGAGCTATGAAAGGGGACAGCATTTTATTTTGACTGATACTACTTTTTGATAGCTGCTGCAGGCTTCTCTGGGAAAAGCAGAGCATGAGGAGACAATCATGAAGTTTGTTGCCTGCACCTGGAAACAGTTTAGCCACAGAGAGCTGGATTCTGATCGAGTGTGATACACCTGCATGGGACCCTTGATAGAGGAGAGGAGCTATGCCAGTAGGAAACTTTTAGGCTGCTGGGAGTCTCACTTCACCTGCCAAAATTTGAGAGGGTTGTGCCTGCTCCCGAGGCTGTGCAGAGGTGGGAGCATCCACCTCCACACCTGCCCTTCCTGTGCTCCACTGCCATTCACAGGATGCTTCCAATAAAGATTGAGTAATGCAGCATTACTCCCTTAAGAAACGATACAGAGAAAGACACCCACAAAGTATTGCTTTTTTCCAAGCTCGTATTCCAATTTACAATTTATAGTTCATTCCCACAATACGGTTAGGAGAGGAATTTCATATTGTAGGTTCACCAGAAAAGGAAGTTCAACTTTCCCTCCCCCAAAACAAACTGAGAAAAGGCCCCTCAAACTTGTCACCATTAGCTAATGGCTGTGGTATTTTAGGCTGAACGAACCACGTTGGCTGATCATGCATGCAATGCCACTGAAAGTACTTGACAACAATGAGGGCACTGGGAGCACTTTGGGCAAAAAAGTAACCATAGTCTCAATGCTTCAAATATCTAATGTAACATGGCTGAGAACATGGCTGGTCTTTGTCAAACCAGGGAATTGAAGGCTTCTTTATAGATCTTGGAATTAATTCATCCTGGCTGCAGCATCAGGGATTAATTATACTGGATTTTGCACTTATTTGGTAAACTGGAACTCCAAAGTCTCTACGTGCATTTAAAATAATGTGAATGTTCTCAGTTTCCTAGGCTGTTTATTTTAAAAGGGGAAAAAAATATTCAAAGCAGACAGACATAGTAAAGTGTGAATTTGCCTATCTTACAGCCTCTCCTTTATTTTTTTTCAATAGATAACATCTAGTTTAAAATATCCATTCCAAAACTATGATCAGCAAATACAATTAAACTCTGACTCAGAGAGGCTTGTGCTAAATGGCAAACTGTGCCATAAAAAGGTAGTTTTGGTCTCTTTCTATTTATCTCCCTCTTCCTTTAAGGGCTCAGTATTACAGAGCAGAGAGATTTCGGGACAGCTGTGTAGCATGCTGGGGAAAAGGAGCAAAAGGACCATTTCATTTTCTTGGCATATCCTAGCTACAAACAATTTTCATACAATAGAAGAAAAAATTAACAACTTTAGAAGAAAAGGGGTGACTAAAGTCTTATATAATGGACTATTTATGTCCGGAAAGAACTTCAAACTAATGTAAAAGCATCATCTAAAATAAAAAAATGTGAGGGGAATTTAAGACAAAAAAATTATTTCCTGATGTTAATACTTATCATGTCATTCAGAGCAACTTGCTTTCTGGTGGTATTTTACTGCAATATTCCAAGCTGTGGAAAAACTGATGTTTCATTATAATGATGATTGCTGATTCTTTTCTTTATAGCACTACACCTGCCAGCTGAGTGCTGGGTAAGCTCAGGTTACGACTCTAAGCTTACAAAACAAAATGAGCTTTTTACCAGCAGATTTTTCCCATGAGGTAGAGACACCTTTACACCTTCTGGCCATGGGGATGTGGGTGGTCCCACCACTGATGTCCTTTCCTCCACACTCCAGAGATCACTTCTGACTTTGGTGGTTGTTACTTGGTCTGACATACAGGCATGGGCTGAATTCCAGGGTGAGAGGTTACCAGAGCATTACTTGCTTGAGGGAAATGAGGTTTATCACCATTGGGTCATCTGATGCTTCTTTTTACTGTAGCTGGCATTCCTTCACATGGAACTCTCTTTCCCCATGCATGTTCTCACTCATGCCCTCTTGAGTCAGGACAAATGATGGAGACTGCTATAAATCTTCAGTTGCTTTTCCTACAATATCCTTAGCTGTTCTGGAAACCATGGCTTTTTCAAACATCCTGCCTCCTGCTGCAGTGGGGACTGCTGCCTTTAACCACGGGGCTTTAGTGACTGTGGTGGCAGCTCACGACCGCTGCCAGCTTCAGTGCCTCCTGCAGGGCTCCAAGCACCACATTCACTAGTCTCTTAAACCCCATATGGCTCTTTTCCAAACCATGTGTTTATCAATGCCTAGAAATGTCCCTTTTAGGCTGTGAGGAATCCCAGCAGTTGGCCTCTTTCCTTCTCTGTCAGAGAGGTTTTGGGTTTTATGCTGAGTTTAGTCCTATTTCTACCCAGCAGTGAAAGTACTCTTGCCCTTCAGCTGGGATAATCTCCAAATAATCCACTGTCCTGTGGCTTTATCATCTGTCTGCATATGCCCATTTGCCTCAAAGTGATTCTCTTGACCATCACAAGTATCTAGTAGCTCTTCCACATTACCCAGGGCTGCTCCAGGCAGTGTTTGCTTTGCCTATCAGTCACACTTCCTCCTTTCCATGGGATTGCACCTGCCAGCTCAAAGTACTGTTCCTCACGTACCCCATAACCAAATACAGCAGGATGATCAACATCTCTCAAATCTCAGGGAGAAAAGGCTTTCTAAGATTTCTAAACTGCAGGTTACACTGTGCCCGAATGGTTTCCCAGAGTCTTCTACAAACTCTCAGATCCTTTTACCAAGATCTACATATGCTATGCTCACTTCCCAGCTGTAAAAGGTTTTTTTGGGAATCAGTCATGTTCTTAACACTTTTCCAGTCTCCAGACTAGCAGATGCCCCATGCTCACAAATTAATGAAAGAAGAGCAAGGACCTGGAGGCTGGAAGGTAGGTCTTGGATTTCATTTGACTGTGCTTTGTAACTAATCATAAAAATATGTCATAAGGGTGCTGGAAAAACACATTTTTTCCTTGAATAGCATATGTTACTTAGATAAAATAAATAGATAACAACCCCCATTTTGCTGCATACCAACAACTCCCATTATATGAATGTGACTCAGAGAGCCAAATGTTTAAAGCTAATATGCCAGTAAAGAACATCAATCTGGGCTGAAAGGAAGCTGCTGGCTGGATGATAAAACCAGGCACGACCCCCTTCTTTGAACTCAATGTAGCCCTTGAGTGTTGCAGTGAAATCTTTACCTTCACACTATGAGATCCTGAGCCTAGGTGGGCAGGGAGGGGGAAGGGATCAGGAGGAACTGCAGTGCCTTGAAGTACTGCTAAAGACATTAAAGGGCCATCAGCAGCTCACCAGCAGAACCCTACATTTATTACAGCATAGCAGATTTTAAGAGAGGAGCTCCTTTCATTTAGGTCTGCAGCTGCTTCTGACATCTCCCAGCTGAAAAGGGCTGAGCATTCTCACAATATCAAAAACTCAGCTTCTTTTCCTCTTGAAATGTAGAGAGGAAGAACAATAATAATAAAAAAAATGAAATAAAATAGTCTGCTGCATCTTGCCTATTTACTTTCAGGCATAGGAGGACTGTATCAAATTTAACATGACTGAAAAACTGGAGCCAAAACACTTGTTTTTAGAATCTGTGCTCTAGATGAGTGTATGTACGCTGTAGAAAATTGTATATGTGTGTACAAAAATTGAATGTGTGACTCTGATCTTTATGGTAATGCTGTGAGTCATCTGCTAATGGTCAGTCTCCCCCGGCTGGAACTCATTATGGGGTGAGACTCATTATAAATAAATCCTTTTATCAGAAGAATTTAAACTCTCACTGCTTGTTCCAGGTGCCTAAACAGCCATGGTTTAATTAACTAATGATGCTGACCAAACTACAAATACAATTTGTTTACTAGATGATGATGCCATACAATATATGCAACATTCTTTGGCAGCAAACTGGGCAGTATATATACATAAGATCATAGCTTTAAAAGCTTATTTTCCTTAGGCATGGGTCAGAGAGGACAAGGGCACCTCATTTGTGATGCAGCCAGTGAGTAAGTGACAGCACTGTACAGCAACCTCGATGTGCACACAAAGTATGTATTAGTGGATCAAAAGATGGCTCTTGCCTCTAATTCATGTCACTCAGCTTTCACTGGCCCAGGTTTGCTGTTCGGCTCTTTGAGCACCTTGTTTACCAACACTTGTTGCCTTTACAGTGTTAATGCCACAGAAAGATGAAACTGAAGAAAACAACAACACTTTATCACACAGAAACATTAATATCTCTCAACTGGAAATGAATTGCTCAAGGGTCCTGCCTGATGCCTCCAAGTTGAAAGAAACTAGGCAAGATACGTGTCTAAATAAATGTTTGATGCTGGATTATATGGTCTAACATAACAATTCCATGCAAATTAAGAAAAAAAGAGTCTGCTTTATTTTTAAAAAATAATCATTCAAAAGTGCGGTATCTAGATACCTACAAAAAAGATTAAGCCAAGTGAAAAACACTTTCAACTAGAAATTGAAAAAGAAACTCTGTGATCTACAAGCAATGTTAAGATGTGCTAGTCAACACCAAGTAGCAGCTGTTCTTAACGTTTAAAAAAAGAATCGATTAAAATAAGTATTTCAGCTATTGCAAACAAGACCAAATGAAAAATGAAAACCAGCACTGTGTGCTATTGACATGCCAGAGGAAAATACAGAAAATAAATTCAGAACTGAAAAGCCAGTAAAATAGGATGTTAAGTGAATTTTTAAAATTATGTGCCTTGAGAAAGTCAAGAGCATTTTTGCTCCCAGTTCAAAATCAAAACAACGCTTCAGATTTTTCTCTAAAATGAATGTAGAACTGTTTCCCCCCTGCCCAGTCTGGCATCTGTGTTAACAAAGGTGAAAGGACTATAATGAACCTGAGGAAACAAATCACTGTCTTCTCTTCTGCCTAGTGGAGGCAGAGTAAGAACATCTAAAAGGTTTTCATGGTCCTTGCTAAACCTGACCTGTTCCTGGGTGAGTCCAGAGAGGCACTGTGCCCCCGTTCCTGCTGGGGATGGTGAGTGAAGAGGCTTGCTGGGGGACAGCAGTGAGGATGAACGACAGATTACAGAGAAATCACTGCACTTGCGCTCCCTTTCACAAACCTGGTGTCCCCTGCTCTGGCAATGCCCCCCACTGCAGAGAGGTTTGTGGATGAAGGGAAAGAGCTTCTGATTCTTTGACATCAGTCTCTCCTTCAATGCAAGAGCTACCTACCTACCTACCTACAGGGCAGGGCAGATCATGACACTGGTGTCTTAAGAGCCCCCCTCCTCCTGTAGGCTGAATCAAAATGTATTAACTGTATATTTATATTCATGCAAGAGTTAGGAAGGAGCTATGACAAGAAGAAAAACATGCCATAATCTTCCTGGTTCAGCAGTCACCAAAAGAAACAGACTCCCAACTCTGAGAGGTGGATGGACAGACACATCTCACTAAAGCTGTGTTGCTTTACAAGTGGTTTTTGCAAAGAAGCAAGAGAAGGGTTGGTGTTTGTGGGTCAGCTTCATATACTCCTCTTTAGGAGTAGTTTTTTGAAGAAATGAAAGAATTTTTCAAACTATTTTTTAAATAAATCAACTGAACTTTGCAACTGCAGCTTGTCTTTCCCTCAACTCCTTAGCTGATTAAAAGAGAAAAATCAGAAAAAAAATTACTTTCTTGTTTAAGACTCTTCCTTACTGCCATGCTATTCAATTTCTGAAATGTTAAAACCACAGTAAAACATGGTTTTCTTATTAAAACAAATGCATGATTTTTTATGACCAAATTCTTTTGACACTTAACTATAACATATTCACAGCTGCAATTTTTTCTCTCCTACCACATAGTGATTTTCAATATCGTTTATCCTGTCAAAATTTTTTCCTTAATATTTATGAATTATGTGGCTGAAATGGCAGATTTTCATGATATGCCCTTTCTGTTTTAACACCAGAACTCCTACTGCTATAGATAATGTCTCTGTGATGAGAAGAGCTGGCACACACGGGCTCAAGCCATTCGACGAAGCATTTTTTGAGAGGATTTGGCATTGGCTTAGGCAATTTTCAGTGAACATTCAACATAATTTAAAATGTTGAACTGAAATTCACTTTTGATTTCAAAGCTTTATTTTCCAAATCAAAATGAATTTTCATTCCAAAATGGATGCTAATGGGTAGCAAAAAGAAAACTTCCTAGAGTAAAATGGAAACAAGAATCCCTTATTTGACCTCACACAGGTTTCTTCCTCTCCACCTGTATCTTTCGTAGATTTTTTGATCCACAAAATTATTCAAATGATGCAATATTTGAAGAAAACTGTAGTGGAAAATTTTTGAACTATAAATATGAACATATTTACATTACCTACATTAACTCTCAATTATTGTAAATTGAGAGTTTTTAATTTTTTTGTAAACATGATCCCATTTTCCATGCCTGCTCCATGGGCCAGCACAGCCATCCCTCTTGTCAAGCAGAAGAGGATCTGTTCATACATTTGGGAACATCTTGCCTGTTTGCACCACCAAAGAGAATCAAAGCCGCTGTACGCCTACTTCCTTTTTTCGTGTTTGTTTCAAAGCAGATCAAAACCATTCAGATCTCCTAAACAGATGGCATGATTTTAAATCATACCCACATGGTCCATGTGTGTCCTGTACACCATGGATTATTCCACAGAAGCTCTCACTGGTGATGGACCTAGCAGCACATTGGGCCTTTGTTGTCTGCTCCTTGGCACTTCCATAAATGCTTCCCCTTCGGAGTAGTAAGAGCTTTCTGCTGCATCTATGTCAGTGGCAAGTGTGAAGCCCTGCCACGTTTTAATGGTATAAATATGAAGGAAAAGCATAGAAAAGAGAATAATTAACAAGGACATGCTCTCTCCCTGTTGTCACTGCTAAGGCACTTTTTTTTTAACCTAGGAGCACCTGCTATAAAGGTCATCTGAGGCAGGGGGGAGATTTGAAGTGATGATTTTTATCATTATTTTAAGGCATTGCTTACACCCAGCATCTGTTTTGCAAAGCAGATGTTTCACACTGTGGGATCTCTGCCCACCCACTGGAATATCTGTCTGGAGTTCACATGAAGGCACCACCACAAACCAGATCCTCCACAGTGGGGAACGGGCACAGCCTCCAAGAGCTAAACTAAAGGGATGCAGTCTGTCCAAAATAGTACTCTTGGTGTCTATTTTTTGATTTTGAAGTGTGATTTGGGCTAATTGTACATAGTAGCTTTGATGAAGCTAAAATCTATTTTCTGTTTCTCTTTTCGTGAATGCTCATGAAAGTTAAATAAATTCTGGGGATCTCTGTCCACTTAGCATGTCTCTGAATGAGCAAAGGTACTCCTGCCTGCAGGTTGTAGCAGACTGTCCTTCTTTGGAAGTGGCCTCTCTGCTTGTAGGGTGACAGTCATCTGGGACGAGGACAACATTGCAACTTGAGGAATTAAATTTACCTCCCTATTTTATAACCCACTGACACAAAATGAAGAATAAAATCCCTTACGAACCAAAAACTTTCTGGATGAGTACTTTCAAGCGGAAAAAACAAGGCCGAAATTGTCAGATAAATTGTTTGAGTAGTTTAGCCAGCACCTTTCCCTGGATCCATAGCTCTTTTTGGAAAAAAAATTCTAAGATTAAGTTATTAAGAGTAGATTACCATTAACTTTATCAACCATGTCTGAATCATACTATCACCCCCACAGTACTAAAGTAACTCAGAGCACTGCAATCAATGGAGGTTGGCTGCTTTACACCAGCAGAGAAGTCTTCCTATGCCTTCACCAACAGCTATGAAAAAAAGCCTTAAGTGGATTTATTCATGGGTGAGGGAATGGGGGTGGAAACAGTTTCTCGGAAAATCTGAAATCCTGGCCAAGGATCCAGAAGAGGATTATTATTACAGTATCCATCTTTATGAGCTGTGCTGAGCTGAGCTTGTTAGAAAGGTGTTAACTTTCCTCTGCCAAGAGCACTTTGCAGTAATCAGTTTATGAAAAATTCAGTTTGGCAGCAAACCCTTGGCAGTCTCAAATCAACTGCACCTATTATACCCCAGTCACAAGTGGAAGGGCAAAGGTGGCTCGGTGCATCAGTCTCTTCTCCCCCACCTCCGCAGCCTTGAAATTTGCTCAGCGATTCTGGAGGAGGAAAAAACAGTGTTGTGTAACTCATCTACAAAGGACAAAGAGGAGGGGAAAAAAAGAGAAGTCAGAAACAAAAGACATTCAGCTGCAAAGCTTCTGGCAGGAACTTACAGGTAGAAAGTCTGTTTGTGTGGGCTTCCCAGGACAAAGGAAACAGCCTGTGCCCTGTGACTGCAAAATATTCACCCCGACTGGGAAAAATTTAAATTATGCTGAAGTGATAATGAGCACTCAAGTGGATTTCTTCCTGAAATGACTCACAGCTGCTGTCAAAGCTCCATCAATTTACCATGGCAGGTCGAGGAGAAAACTCCTAGGAATGCCACCTGAAAGGCTTTGCTGTGGAAGAGAAATCCCACCAAGCCCAGGCAGGGGCTCAGCAGCACAGGGTGCTATGAACACCTTCCCCACCCAGCTGGGAATAGGGCTTCCAGCTGCCTCCTCTAGGGAGGAACATTGGTCCCTCCACACAAACTAACCATTGCACTATGGTGCATTGCTGTGTGTCCTGTTTTTAGATTCATGACTGTTTTTCCATAAGAAGATATCGCTGGAACTGGGGAAAGTAGGCTGTAGAGGAAACAGATGGTATTTTCTCTCTGATTTTTGTGTTTGAGAACAGAATTTGCACAGTTTGTTCCTCGGTCAACCCTTACTTTCAGGATAAAAAACTGTTACCTGCCAGAATATGAATGGTTTTGATATGTGCAATAAAAAAAAAAAAAAAAAGCACGCGGAGGGGGAGCTTTCATCTTAAAGAGCTGCCAAATTTGCATTCCTGAGGTCTGATGCTATGGTTATCAATCAGATGCTTTGGGGATATCAAAGACACTCTCTCACTAATATCAAAAGTGAATGTCCTTTCTTCCTCAAGATTTCCCAACAGATCTTTAAAGTCTTGAAGTTCTTTTCATTCTTAATACTCACTGTGATTATGTTGTATCTGCAGAAGTCTTCTTTACCTTGGAGTTTAATATTTTCCCCTCTCCAGAAGATCTCCTTTTAGCTAGGGTCCATTTCAGGTAACTGCTATCAAAAAGCTAATATGCCCATTTATATTAATTCCCTCAGAGGAATAGGATTTGAAGGCTCAGTCTGATATATGCTGTGCCCTTGGTCTGGTAATTTACATGGCATTATCTTGTCGTGGGAATCTGCAGCCTAGGTAAATGCCCCAGCTGCAATTAAGTGAAATCTCCTGCTCCACCTGATGTTCCCAAATACCTTCACGTCGCTCTTTCCCATCATGCCATCTGTACTGAGAAACAGGAAAGGAGCAGATGAGTGTTGTAAGGTGCATGGGCAAGCCTTGTGCAGAATGAGACTCATGTCCCTTCCTTGGTAGAATAAGCTGATTCCTATCTACTGAGACCTTTTCAGGAAAGAATGCTGCAGAGACACTGTGAAGTACTTTGCTGACAAAGTGACAGAAGAAGGAATTTCCATAAGACCTTTGGAAATGGTGGGTGTCATTTTATGTATGCAAATCAGAGGCTCTCGGTAAATCATGTTTGCTCAGGGAAGACTCAATGCCACAGCTGCACAGGAGCAGGAGCCCCTGGTCTGCTCGGCCCATGTTCTTCTGACTCTCCCTTGTGAACATACATGCACATGCATCCATCTTAATTAAAAGGCTTCAAAATCCAAATTCAAAGCATTCCCCTTTTCCAATCTCTCTTCCATCAGCCACCACTCACTCTGCTGAAGGTGTAAATAGGTCAGGTGTTTCTATGGCCACAGTGAACCAAATAAGCAGTTGGGGTTCAGAGAGTAATGTGGGTTTTTTAATTGTTCCACTGCTGGGTAGCATGAGGTGTGTGACACCACGCTGACTGTACCTGACTGGCTCATTGGTGACATAACTGCTGGCACTGGCCCCTTCTCCCCCTGAAACTGTTATCTCCTGCAAGCTTCAACAGGCAGCTCCTCTCATGGGGTAGCACTGATGAAAAGTACATTTCACACAGAAAATGTCTCTTTGCAAGTACTAATTGCTGGTTCCAGTGCAGCATTGAACCTATTCACACAAGGTGTAATTAAGTTGTGACTCACTGCCACAGGATGCTGCAGAGGCCATAAAGAATAAAATAAGCCTGTGCCAGGACTAGACAAATTCATGAGGGACTTGTCTAACCAACAGGATGGTTGGGATGCCACACCATTCAGGAAGTCCTTCCTAAACTTCTCAATGCCTGAAGGCAAAGAGCTGTAGAAGGGAAAGGAGGGTTTGGTCCTTGCTGTTCTGCAGGATCACAAGCTAGATGAATATGTAGTCTCCCACCTCCTCTGCATAACAAACAGAAAAACTGATAGGAGCTGTGGAGCTGGTGTTCTGAGTCTGAGCAGTGCAGAGAGGCCTCTGACCACAGTTAACCAACTTGAGAAGAATACCGGACACCAATAGGATCAACCCTGTGCTGCATTTGACCATTTATCAGAAGGCATTTTTTGATCCCAGTGTGGTGAGTCATCTAGCTGCTAGAGCACAGATCAGTTTTCACTCAGTGAAAAGCACCAGATCCTTTCACACATTACAGACTGAGGTATTTGTCAATAAAATTGCTCATTAAAGACTTATTTATCACCCTTTCTGGGAGCCAAATCTGGAGATGTCTACTTTGGCTGGCTCATGCTGTTCATGAAAGCTATGGCTGGATGATTTTTGCCCCATAATCTGCCATTCAAAACCATCCTTGTCTCAGCTGTGATGTTCACTGAAGCCTTCTTGTAATGTAGAAGAAGGCTTTATGAAGAGGAATCAGACTAAAACTGCCTCAGTGATCAAGACTCCCTGGGGAAGTTGTTTATGCACCCTGTAAAACAGGCAAGCCAATCTCTTCTGCAATTTGTAAATAATAAGGTGTAAATAATGCAACAGAATTAAAAATGGTAATAGAAGTATTAACAATCCAAATATGCTGTATGTTCCTGGAATTTGAGTTGAGGCTCTAACAGCACGTGGTGGAAATGCTGCAGTTTCTCAGGGCCCCTCTTCATTTCCTGGGCTGGCAAAGGAAAAGAAGGGCCCACAACAAGATCTCCTCTCTCTCCTGTAATCAAACACAGCTCAAACATCCACAGGGGACCCCTGAGCTTTCTTGACATACTTCTAGTATAAGCTCACTCAGACACATCCTTCTCTAAAAAACCATTTCAGCTACACTTCCCACCTTTTGGCAGTCTGGCTTACCAAAGGACTATGGTTGTATTTGCCTGGGTCAGAATGAAGTACTGATGGTGTTCATCACTGAGTACTGACTCTTTGCTCATCTCAGCAAGATGAGACCTGAAACTCTTGGCATTGTCTCCTGCCAACACCACCATCACAACCAACCAATGCCAACCAAAGTAACAACTCTTAGCCCTCCACGTGTTATGATCTCACACAACCACCGGAACTTTAAATTCAGGGTGTTGTTGAGGCCTTGTTGAGCAGTTAGGAAGGTAACAAACAGCTCAGGTCCCTGCCCTTCTGAAATTTACTGAGTTAACATTGCTTTTATATTCCCAATGTCTGGAAGTGTGAAAAGGGAAACATTTTAATTTCCAGGCAAGATTCCTCAACTGTAAATATTATGTGAGACTTTGTATTTTCTCCAGAGTCTGTCTCAGAAACCTGAGAAACACACATTCCAGCTTTGAAAATATTGATCATTTTTCCTCATCAGTATTTATTTCCTATGTGAAATGAGAATCAGTAGAGCTTTTCTTGTTTAACAGCCTAAGATCTGGCATAATACACAAGTATCAACTTGTCACAACAAATAAGTTTTACTTAGTCATTGACACTAGCAATGTCCACACAGCCCTGGGAGTAATGTCTTGTTTCAGCTCATTACTGCAGTGCCAGCAAAAGGAGATCCATGGGGCTGAAATCCAATCCCCAGACCTGTGTGTGCTGTTTGGAGCCCGCAATGGGCAGCACTGTTACCGGTGGCTGTAAAAACATTCTTTGGAAAGTCAAAGAGGACACAGCATGGCGGGCAACTGGTGCTGCCCTCTAACTTTTTCTTTTTTTCAAGAAATTGGATGCCTCATCTGTAACATGGGGATAACCACATGGACAACTATTCTGTAAAGCATATGAAATCTACAAATAAAAAGAGCAGCCAGATAAAACCACTGTTGTTAGTTAGCTGTCTTCTTGGGAAACTTTATCTCTCAAACATATTCTTATAATTAAGATAAATATGATGTTGGAACCAATCTGCGTTGTATATAATTATCAACTCCTCACATGCATATTTCCTCCACCCTTATTTTTCACCTATGTAAAATGGTGTAGTCTTTTTTACCAAATAGGTTTGACCCTATTAGAGTTATCTGTAATAGAACAATTATTTGTTCATTAAAAATTCAGGGTTTAGGGAACATTGGATTAATGAGGAGAGAATGTAATGCAATACTATGGAAACTATTTTCAGGATTTAATATTGTATACTACAGTGGCTGTATAGTCCTGCTTTATAATCCTGTGGTGTCAATGCTGTACTGAACAGCAAGTAATCCTAAAACCCAGTTAACTTGGACTAGTGTACTGCAGAAGCACAGGAAAGAACAAGAATCTATCCAGTCATTTTGAGTTACCATAGTTAAGGGATAGGTTCAGGAAAAAAAAGCTTAGATTTGTTTTGCAGATTTCACTTTCCAAATGCTGGCACTCACTAGGTCTATGCAGCAACTGTTGGGTCTTTGACTAATATTGTAAGTCAAATCATAGGTCACTACATGCCTATTCCAAAATAGTCCTCCCTCCCTGCCAAATCCTTAGTCCCAGAAACTCTGATCATGGATGAGAAAACCAGGAGATATGAATCAGGTGCGCAGGAAGGCATTGAAATGACAAAGCTTCTAAAATTATGAATGTATGAAAAAACTTCAGTCTTGATTTTCTAAACTCTCGCTCTCTTGAACAGTTCTAGAAGACCCACTGTAGACACCAGTACCACATCTGGGAGGGGTCCTCAAATGCTCTTCTGGTCCTTATTCACTAACTAATTACCACCACTAATTAATAACCCACAAAAACTCATCATTTCAGCAGGGTAATCTTTGGAAACTAGAACTCAATGTTTTCAAACTGAATTTTTAGTGCACTGATTTATTTACTGTAGGATAGCTTTTCTTTAAACATGGATAGGAGGATAGCTGACATTGCAGGAAGTAGGATTCTCAAGGGGGAGAAAGCCACCAAAAATTCCCCACAGAAAGTATTCTGAAGTGCATCATACAAGACCTTAAACATTGCAGCTAGGCAGATAATTTCAGTACTCTTATTCCCTTGCTCCTTAGTAACCCTCAGATACATACTAAAAGAAAAGTTCAACATATAATTTCTTATACATACCTTAGGTGTTTATAAGGAAAAATAAAAGAAAGGGAACTTTTTTCACTGATTTCAGGGAGCTGACAGTAAGACTGATGAAGTAAGCTCAAAATACTAAAAATATACACAGTGTAGTCCCCCCCTTCGTATTAAAAAAAATAACAAAACCAAACAAGAGATGTTTTTTAAATAATCCCTTCCAGACAGCTAAAGCAATGAATAGATTTCACAATCAAAGTATTTATTAATTGGTAATGCTGCATCCAGGTAGTATTTATCCGCCTAACAAAAACTAGCTTGGACCACTGCAGCAGCAGTAAGAGGTCTTTTTTTGCTATTCAAATAAAAATGAACAAGAGAGGAAAATTTGTACCAAAAAACCTGCCAACCAACCAACCAACACCCAAAAGCAACCTGCCCAGAAAAAAAAGCTATTGCAAATAACAAACTGTAACACCTGGAAATTTCAGGGGAGAAGTTGAGTCTGTATCCCTCTATGTATTATCATGTATCACATATAATGAGTCAATGCCTAGGGCAAACTGTCAGATTGTCCCAATCTTAGTGGCAGCCCTGATAACAAGTGCAAGAAAAGATGATGTTTCAACCATGGACACAGTGGTGGGGCCTCAGCTCCAGACAGTGACATTAGACAAACTGCGAGGGAGGTTGTTTTGTAACCTTAACTATGACAACTGAGAACCTACAGCTACAGCAATACTTGGCTTGGATCTGCATCAGCCTTAGATTACACTGACTGCATGCAGCAAACAGGGGTTTATTCATGCTTGGCTATTACAAATAAGAGTCCTTGCCTCTGTACCTTTTTTCCTTAGGGAAAGAAAATCAGAAACTATTTTTGCTCCAGCTTTGCCTGAAGGACCTATAGCAACATAATCTTATTTATTACCCGTCACCTCACTATGCAAACATTTCCTACTGTGTCAGACCAACCATTTATTATATAGTTTCTCTCTGAGGTCTCAACATCATCCATCACTGGTAGTCACCTGCCCTGCTCCTGCTCTGGGCCTTTGCACTGCACAGGGTTCCACCATTGCAGGGGGCAGGAGCCTGGGCTGCTGCTGTTTTCCGTTTCATCATTCTTCCATTAACACTTGACCTGCCTGGAGCAGCCAGCATGTTTCTAAGGACTGAGTGGGTACCTTCTCTCTGAGCCTTTCCTATATCCTCCTCTTAATATAGAGGAGGCTAACCTACCTGCATGCTTCATGAACAACTCACCTCCTTCTTTGAAGGAGAAATGGATGGAGGTTCCCTTCCCTGTGAATAATTCTGGTGCCTGCCTGCTCTCTCCTGCACGCACACATATGGATGTCTTTAGCCTAGGGATACACAGATTTTCACCTAATCTTTCTTAATTGCTGCTGGGAGGAGATAAAGGAGTAAATAAGGATGCAGTTGCCATCATAGCAGCAAAGAAGTGGCTGAACTTGCCAAGAAAGTAACAGGTGAAAACCATAATTACATAGGTCTGAGACAGATCTAGATTCAAGACAAAGACATCTAAATATAATCATGATGAGTAAGAACATGTTAACATTACCCTAGTTTTCTAGAGATGTTTGTCAATAACAAGTCTGGTAAGAACAGGACAGCAGCAGACTCAGCTCCATGGGGCTATGCCCTTCTCAGACATCCCCAAGGGATGGGTCATGTAGTTCCACTGATGTTCCTCTGCAGCCTCCGGTGAGATTGTCCATGCATCCTTCTTCAGTATTTCCAGTAATTTCCCTTTCCTCTTTTGATTTTTAGGACGTGAGATTTTCTCAATAATACACAATTATAGCTGTAGACAAACCTGCCTGCATATTGCCTTTGTTCTGGAGAGCACCTAGTAGAAAATGTCTCAGTTGTCTCTTCCCAATTGCTGTGCTAAACATCCTTTCTTCCTTGCTCTTTGTCTCTAGACCTCAGTGAGGAGGGAACAGACCATTATCACATTTTCTGTGCCAGAACAAGAAGTGTTTCTTTATAAATTCACAGAAGTATAATATTGCCAGTCCATGACCGAGGGATACCTTGCTTGCATGCTTGGCTATCATCAGCTTCACCAACAGTGCTGTAAGGACCCTAACAAGGTAAATTTTTTGAGTAGTTATCACGTGTTCTTTATATTATAGAAATGATATTCTCAAATTCATACATGTGTATACACTCCTAGGGCATAGGAAAAGGCAGATGTTTGTAATAGTTGAAAAAGTAAAAGGGATTGTTTTTCTCACTGCCAAGATGTGTATGTCATTAGAGTATAATCTTCTATTTCCATAACAGTAAACTAAAATAAATCTGACCAGGTAATGTGTCTAAAGTATAAGAGAGGATTCCCATAATGCTTCTAATTGTAACTAGATTTTCTTGTAATATGTTGTAGTGAAATTACAAGCTAAATTTCCATGAAATTAGTAGAATGATGAGAGGATAAGTTATGATAATGATATACTACATAATGTAATACAGGAGCTTATAAATCCATAATGTCAGTTTCCTATGAAAATGATGCATAATTTTTAAAAAATATATAAAAAATTTCTAGATACAGTAATGACTGCATGACCTGCTTGTTTATAAAAGGTTAATTGTAAAATTTACTTGTATATGCCCTCTAAGGTCTCTCCAAGATCACTGATTTGTGTACATAATGGGATAAACATTTTATTCCTCTCAAACTTTGTAACTCTGAGCATTTTATCATAAAGGTTAAAAAACAAATACCATTTTTAGTAACTTGCTGCTCTGTACCCAGCACTGCTGGAGATCCACATGTTCATTTATGCTTTCCTACCTGGATACAAGCTCTTTTGCGAGGCGACAGATCTGGCTCTCCAGTGACGCAGGCAGCTGCACCTCTCCTGAGGGACTCAGAGCTACCGATTTTAGTGGCAGCAAAATCCACTTTCATCTTGCACTTAAAAACTGGTATCAAATTTGCAAATGGCTTCTCTGTGAGCTGCTTATAGAGGCACTTTCAAAGTCACAAATAAATGCCTTTCAAAGGCAGATAGTCATGTATCATCCCTGTGCCTTGGCACGTGCCCCTTCAGCACAGCACCAACCCTCGGTGCTGGCCCATCCTGGCTAGAGCTCCTGCTCAGGCATGGCTGAATCACTAGTTTGGGGTGCAGCAAATTCTGCTTCATGTATCAAAATGAGAGGAACAGAAACCAGTGTGGGTGGATGGTGGGAAATAGAGAGAGAGCTGGAGAAAGGTTTCACTGGAAGCATGAGTCGAGGCACAGTGAGATGTGCGGGATTGTCATACTTTACATTGTGTCCTCATTGCCAAACACCACGTCAACGCCCCAGAGCAGTGCTGCTTGTGGAGAGGTCAGGAGCTGCAGGACAGTAATAGTGTTACAGCAGCAGTGTCCTCAGCCAGAGGCACTGGCCAGGAAGGATCTCTCAATCCCCTAAGACATTATGGTTCCCACAACAAAGAGCCTCTGCTTTGGGGCACAACCCCACATGCAGCGCTGAGAAAAGGCATTTCCTCTCTTTCATGTCAAAACAATATCCAAATTTTAACGGTTTCAATCAAAAACCTCTTCTGGAAGGAACTTAAACCTAGACTATGCATAGAGACACCTGACACTTAGAAAGTTGGACCTTTCTCATCAGTTCCCTATCGTCCTTATAGCACTTATTTATTCCACAAGTCCCAAAAAAGTTGTTTCACAGCTACACATAGATAGAAATGGAAATAGTGAGGTCTGTGCTGACCCCAAATCTGCCATAGTCAAGGGAGAAATTCCCACTGATGTCAGTCCCTTGCATCAATCTGACTCTCCAGGAGCATTACTTAAGGCTGACCTACTGCCCTGGGTAGTGGACCAATTAAGAGCAGAAATCACTGAATTTAGAGAGAGCCGCTCTTTTATTTTTGCTTTTCTCCTTGATTTAGAAACAACAGCAGCAGCATCCACTTTCCAGCACACAGCAGCCTGCCACACTGCAGCCAGAGCCTGCTCAAGTCCCTAAGCAAGCCTGCCTGAGCATGCATGTAGGCACAGCACCAGCACACACAAGTCACGCTGTGGCACACAGATCCCTACTGACCTGCCTGACAGCCCTGCCTTTCTTCACACAGTCAATGGTGAGCGGTCTCATTGAGGGAACAGGACGCTAGAAGTGATCCTGTAAAACCTTACAGGTCTTTAGGCTCCCCCTTCCTCTCTCCAACATTTAGGCTATGTAAACACCACCTAGATATTTTGTTGTTCTTACTAAAAAATGCTATTATGGTTTAAGAAAATCGAAGAAAATAGGGGTGGTAAGAAAGAAAAAAAACACCAAAAAACCAAAAATTAAAAAAAGAGATAGGAGACCTTAAGATATCACACCAGAGCAGACAAATCAGACAATTTTAGAGCAGAGCAATAGCACTCCCCAGAAGTGCAGCCAGCACATTTGATTTCTTTTTCAGTATCTGTCCCATGTTTATTATTAAAACACGTCATCACCATCTAATCACCACTGGAATTGAAAGTAACTTTTCACAGGAGCATTCTAAAATTAGAGAGTGCTAATTAAAATTAATGCAAACCCAAAGAACTGTGCTGTAAAGAAACTACGGCCAACACGATGAGCAAATGCAACCCATGTTTGCTCATTTCAGAGTGCTGATACTTGAGTTTTAGTACTTATTTGTTTGTGTTTTCCTCCTTTAAGAGCAATGCCACAAAACCACGGGCCTGGGGCTCTGCAGAAACCTTCTCCTTACCCCACACACGCAGCTGTAAGTCCCATGCAGGAGCCTCCCGTCTTCTCGCTCCAGAGGAATCCCGGAGCGCTTCTCCCCGCAGCAGCCTCCCTGGGCGCTTGCCGCCCTGCTCCGCGTCCCGCAGACAGCTGGGGCCAGCCTGGGCTGCCGGGGCATCGTGGCGACGGGACATGGCCCTTCCTGATATAATGGGAAGGCTTGTGCCAGCAGTGGCATCGGCCCGGGCGGGATTCCAGCAGGGCGGCAGTCCCGCACCTGTTGCAGGGCACGGAGCGGGACAATCAGCTGTGGGGCTAATATTAACCACCCGCGCTGCCAGCGCCAGGCAGCGCGGCGGGGCCGGGAGCGGGATCCGGGCACAGAGCAACTTCCAGAGAAATAATTGCTCAGCTTTGCCTTTATTAATAGGAAAACAAACCAAAAAGACCAGTGAATATCCCGCCAGACGGATAACCTACGCAGAAGTTTCAGAGCTGTTCACGGTCCTTCCTATTCATTACATTAGCCTGCTTTTGTCTCCAGCACTGGTTTAGGTCCTTTCAGAATTGCTGGCTATGAGTAGAAAAGGGTACATTCGTATTTATTGCCTCTGCTAACTTGGCACTGATAACCTCGGGTCCTCCAAAAGCCAGAGGAGAAACACCAGGTTGAGCCTCAGCCGTGCTGAGGGTGACAATCACACGATCACTCTGCTTAGTGGCATGCTTTGATTTGTGGCTACTGGGAAAGCACCATGACATGACAGACAGCGCTGTTGCACACAGCAAAAAGATAAAATAAACTATGCTGTGACTTATAAACACCAAAATTAAAAAAAACAACCAAAAAAACAAAACAACCTTCCTGCCCAGCATAATCTGCACTGATAACAGACCATGTTAATGTCCTGCTTAAAATGAAACACCCACAGAATGAGGACACCTTTTCTTTTTTTTTTCTTTTTTTTTTTTTTTTTTTTTTTTGGGGGGGGAATTTTTGCAATGCATGATTCCCTCTTCTCCCTGGATACTGCAGATGTCTCCAGGCACCAGGGGACACGATGAAGGCATGCACTGCAGAAGTGGTAAGCACCAGAGGGCAGCTTAAATGCAAACTCTATGACTGAGCTGTTTACAGCAGACCTCCCACATTCCTAGCTGTAAGCTTCTCTAGTGCATCCATTTTGTTTCCATAAAATGACTATGTTTGAGATGAAAGGGATGGAAAGCAAGAGCTACAAGACCCTGCTTTCTGCAAGACCTGTCTGGAGGAAATGGGATCTGATGGTGACAGTGTCTGTGAAGTAATATAGGTGGGGAAGCTCTCATTCTGAGTTGTGATAGGTGTAAAGTCCTTCTGCTGGTTGTGTCCTGGCTAGATTGTTATTTTAAACCATACCAGGGACCAGATGGTGCCTTAAAAAAAAAAAAAAAAAAAAAAAAGTGATTATAAGCTAAAATTCAAAAATACACCAGAAGCATTTGTGAAAATGTAGGAGAATTAAAGGGACAAACACCAAAAGTAAACGTAGTGTGACCTTGGCTTCCAAAGAAGAGAGCTGCTGCAGTCTGAGAAAGATAAAATGATACTGGATGTTTCCACTTCTGCAAATCGTGGGAGTCTCCCTAGACAGCTCAATTACAGAGAAAATGTGACACAGCTGAATCCCTACATTGCTCCTGCATCCTCTGAGTAACCTCTGATCCCTGGAGAAAAGAAACTTGATTAATTTTCACAGCCAAGTCTCTCTTTTAATAGTAATATATAAACCTAGCCAAGATCTGCACTGGTTCCTCCTTCCCTGCTAGCTGTATTTTTCCTTGCTAGTTGACCAAATCAAGATGGGCTTGGCAGACTCAATAGCCAAATAATGTCTATAAATTCCCTGACTAATCATTCAAGTAGTTCAGTTTAAACATATTTCAATCTAAGCAGGAAATCTATCCTTAAACTAAATCTTTTAAAAAAATTAAAAATGAAATTTACATTTATATCTTTCAAACAGCATTATTGCTAGATTTGGAAAATTTTCTTGGTATTTTACAGCCTTTTCAGAGAAAAGATGTCAGGTGATGAAAGCTACATAATCCAGCCTGCTAGAGAAAATGTGGATTCAGATCCACTTCTTCCAGTCCTTCTAATGCATGCCAAACTGGAACATGGGAAGTCTGCTTTGTCTTTATCTGACACAAGCTGTTAAGTGACTATGTGCAGCACCTATATAAACAAATTACTTAAATTGGTCTTTGCTTTGTTCAGTTTCTGTCAAAGGCATTAAGCTTACTATGGAAGAAAATTACAGCTTTCCTTGAAAGAGTAAGGTTCCAGACATCAGTTTAGTGAGGGATCTTTGTGGCTAAGGCATGTATTATATATCCATTTCAGAAAATGTGTGTCCTCAGGTAGAATCCTCATCACAAATAATTCAAGCTAAATGAAAACCAAATCTAGCTGCAAAGCTTGAGTGCAGGTAGGACACTATCTCACCTCCGAGAGCATTGGGATGTAACTGTCTCCTTCAAGCTTCTATTCCTACAGGACAGCATGCCAGCACATACCACTAGAAGATAAGCATATCAGAACAAAAATTTGACATACAAAGCCATATTCTCCAAGAGAGCTACAGTAAAAAACAGAGAGACTCAGGAAACTACTTATTTCTTTCTCAGCCTCAGCTTCCAACCCTCTGCTTTTCAGTCTAGCTGCAAGCCAAACATTCCTGCAGGCCTGGTGTGTCCGCTGATGGCCACCATCCTTCGAGCTGTAATTCAAGAACTTGAGCACAGCTGGTATAATCACTCAATATTGCGAAAGCCTTCCAAAACAAAACAAGCTGTTCAGGTGCTGGCAGGAGGTTACTGTTGGAGCTGGACCTGCCTGCATGCAATTCCCACAAGAGATTTTAACCTACTATCAAGTTTTCTCATGTGTATGTTGATTTTGGTTTTTATGGTATCATAGAACTTCTAGTGAGTGTATGTTCTCCTGTGCTTTTGTTGACGTAGCCTGCTATGCATTATCAGAAGAATCAAAATTACAACAATGAGAAGAAAATCATTTTTAGTCCGACTTCTCCAAACCCTGTATTTTTAAATGTACTCCCGAGGATATGAGAAAATAGATACAGTCAGATCCACAAGAGTTGGATGCTCAAAAGAAACACTTGGCTTCTGCATTGTTGTGGAGATGCCTCTACCTTTCAATACAACTGTTCCAAATATCTGCTATTGAATTTACTCATTTGTACTTTGTCACATCAAAACTGAAGAGCTGAATCTGTAGGTTATATTGAAGATTTGGCCAATCAAAGTCATGGCTTTCTTTTTTTTTTTTTTTTTTTTTTTTTTCAAAATATCTGGTGGTTAGAGCTGTGACAGAGTATATGAAAGAAATAAATTATGTCGCTTTCCCCTTCTACTAGAAACTACCCACCCAGCTAAAGCTACAAAGCACTCTGAGGGAGATGTCTGCAATTTAAAACTGCTGCTATTTTAGTGGAATAGGTAGAATAAATTCTTATAAGGTAAAAGCAATATGCAAGTTTCCAGCTAATCTGTATATACAAGGGAACATTCACATATTTCCTCAACAGGACTTTAAGTTGGCAGAATGCCTTGATCACTAGACTTGAGGCTTATTTTTGAACTCTGTCAACCACACTTTAATTAACCAAACAAAAATTTGAATGTTTTGATGCACATGGATCTGGATCTACCCTTATCTTTGGTTACTAATAATCATTAATTTTTTGTTCTGTTTCAGTTTTTTAAGTATATCAGTTCATCTGGAAAACAGCAATACACATCCAGTGGTCAGAATAGTCTGTGTGATGTGCAGGGCTGTGTTGTGGGAGATAAGGCTGAGCAGCAGCTCCTCCGCACTGCTCATGAAGTGAGATTTACAGAACATCTTAGCTCCATTCCTACTGAAGTCTGCAATTATGCAGTCTCTACCACACTGGGGAAGGGTGAATTGACCATCAGGTTACTCCAAGATTAATTCCAGGCCAGGCCTTACATGACAGATTGGCTTAATGCTTTCTAAAAATAACTCCTGAGGGCTTTGTTTCTCACAGAGAAGCAGCCCCTCACCATATCAGGGTGCAGTGCTGCACCTGGGGTAGGACTGTGACACACAAAAGCAGGGGTGTCTCAGCATCCTCCCACTCCCTTCATTAGGGCTCAACATCTACATCTGTAGAGGTCAAGGCAGGAACCTAATCCACACAGTTACATGGACCTGTCACTGAGATATCTTAAAGAAATTCTGATACTATTAATTGAAGCAACTGACAGAGTCATGGAAGGAAGTCAAGCCTACCCAAAACTCCACTGTATCTTTACCTGCAGATGAAAGCACATCTCCCAAACAGCACAGATGTAAAAAGCTCCAATGCTTTTTGCTTGCAAGCACGAATAGAAAAGGCACCTCTGAGTCATGCAAAAATACAGTGAAGAAAATAATTTAACTCAGAAAATAAGATGAGTTTAGGAGAGTGTGAGGCATCTCATCAAAGGAAATCTGTGTCATGCTATGCAGACTATATTCAACTCCTAGACCAGGAACATAACACACTTTCAATTTTTATATATTTCTTGACAGGCCATCAATAGCACATCAGTGGCAGCAGCAATACTGGCAAAAACAACCCCTGATTCAGCCCTGTATTGGGTACTGCTTTGCAGCAGCTTGTGTAACTCCCTCGGTATGTGTATCTCCTTTTAGAAATATTGACAAAATCTTTCCTGGGCACAAGCTTGTGCTGACCACAATAATGTCTCTAAAATTTCCTAGCCATTCATAGAATCCAAATTAACAGAATTGCTGATACATAAAGACAGGCAAATGAAGATACAGAAGCAAAGAATAGACATCAGAACTGATATAAAATTTGGGGCACACAAGACAGGAAAAGAAATGGGAGCTGAGGAGGTAATGCTGGATTATGAGCTAATTTGTCAACTGTGCTGCAGCATGAGGGAGAAATGATCCTGTGACCTCACATCTTTGCTTTTCCAGACCAACACAGCTTCCCCAATTGCATCTCAGCCACCAGGGACTTGTGCAACTTCTGCTGTTTGACAAGAACCTAGCTGTGCCGATGAGCTGACAAATCCAAAATGCCTCCCGCCCCCAGCCCCTGCTGTGTGCCAAATTGCTATGTGTGCACTTGTGCACCACTTAGAATCCATCTTCAGTGGTTGCCAAGAATGACCCCCTCCCAGTATCTCCAGCAGAAAGAAGCAGGGAGAGAGAAGCGGGGGGAGATGGAGAAGCAGAAAGAAAGGGAGTCTGCTGTGCACTTAAAAAGCCAAGTTTTATTTTTAGAGATGTGAAGTAGTGCTTGAACCCAGCTTGTTTTTCCCCCAAACAGAAAAGATTAAAAATTAGTTATACAAAAAAAAAAAAAAAAAAAAAAAAAAAAAAAAATCAGATGGCAGCTTGGCATTAAGCAGGTACCCAAAAATGCCCCTGGATGATGCAAGAGCCTAGCTGAAGCAAGAAGCAGAATTGAAAATTCCTAATGAGCAGAGATCAGGTCAAACAAACCCCCTTGTAGGTGCCTAAGTGGATGTTCCTGTGCACACACACACACACCTGCATCCAGCCTGCCTGCTCTGCACCAGCCCATTCACAAAGCAGCTCACCCAACAAACAGGCAGGCTGGCTGCTGTGGCAGAGGTGGGGAAAGACCACTCATTTAACTCCCTACCGGCATTGTGATGCTATCCCAGATTGCCATTTGGACCTGGATTTAGAGAGTGCTGCAGCCCTCTCTAGAAGAAAGAGGAAGAAGTGTGTTGAACTGCACCATCAGAAGAGAAGAGGAAACAGAGATGAGCAGAGGGAGCAGGGAGAACAAGCTCAGTGCAAGATGCTGGCCTTAACACTTGACCGATACAAGCTGCTAGCAAAGCCAGATTGTCAGAGGATGGAACACTAACGATTAGAGATTAACTAGAAAAGGTACCTCTGAAACATGCCTGGTAGGAAACAAGATTGTGTCATCATTGTCTGAGTACACTTATCTGTCATTTTTTTTTTGCTTTTACTTATACATATTCTTCACACAAGGGAACATGCAAAAAAAGCTATTCTGACTGAGATAAAAAATACTTCAAGCCAAGCCTAGTTCAATCCTTGTTAATTCTCCATCTCTTGAAAAAACATGTTTGAGTGGTTTCAAAGATGATTTGGGGGAATGCTGAGACTTTTTTGTCTCACCCTAAAAGAACACAGTCTGGAAAACAACACTAAGAAAAGGAATGTGTATATCTCCAATTGCTCTTCAGACATCCACATACTGCAATAGCCTCCAGTTTTGGTAACACAGAATGAATTTTTGTAAATCATGAGGGGCAAGGTGACACTGAAGTCTAGAAAGGTAGCAAAAAAGGTTCCACTGCAGAGGTGGTGCCTCTGCACATCATGGATCATTTGGCAAAATATGGAGGTGAAATGGCATTCATCTCTGGCTCAGGGATCCAGCTCTGAAAGACAACTTTAATTTCCAATACCCACCTTGAATTTCTGGCTGGCACAAATGAAGCAGGGCATCAGGAGCTTATTAAAGATGGTTGACTAGATACATCAGTATGGCTAGTACAGCAGTTCCTGTCTTTATAAGAAAGATGTATTTTCCTGAAATATGCCACCTTTTTTTTTCTTTTTTCCTTTTTTTTTTTTTTTTTTTTTTTTTTTTTTTTTTTTTTTAATACATCCTCAGTTCTAAGCAGAAGAAAAGGAACATCTGCAATGAAATGAACAAGTCCATGTTTGGATGGCAAGTCAGACCAGGCTAGACTTTTTTACTGACAGGAATATTAAAAAGACCCTGGGCTCATGTTTGGAGAAATCCTTCAGAATTTTAACCTCTCATTTGTGAAACGACACTGCCCACAAGTTTATCACTGTCAGAAGCTATTAGCAAGTACAAATATCCTCCCAATTAAAAGCCTTTATATTTTCTTCAAAAAAATGCCAATGGTTTTATATTCACAGTGTTCATATTTGCGTCTTGATTAGCAACACATTTCCAGCTGCACTGAAAATGTCTTCACAATATAGGGAGGAGAGCAACTTCAAGGCAGCATTACGAGTCAGGAAAGCCATAATTATATTTCACTCACTCAAGCTCCCCCTTCCACCCCCAAATTATGTGAGGCTCATCCCATTCTGTTGCCAATTCCATCCTTAGCATCACTTACCAAGGCCAACTCACATTCTACCACCGAGTTCCCCTCTTAGAAAGCTTCCTACTTGCAAGCAAAAACCAGAGCAAACAAAGATTAGTACTAACTCCAGTCCCTGTTTCTGATATATCACAATCATCTCCCACTCATTAGCATGACTGCCTCCAGTTTCAGATAAAATGAGACATTTTTATCTCTCTGAAAAAAACCTGTTTCCCCGATTCATGGTGTTTATTCTGTCATATGTTTATTTTTAGACTGATTTGTTATAGTGGATAACAAATCATTGCCCTATCTCTATCTATATCTGGCACTAATCAGTTTAACTTGCAAGACTAACACCTAACTGGACAAACACATATTATTCCCCTGATTAGTCTCCAGCCTGGAATACATCATTGCTGTCACTCTGGTATTCACATCCCATGGCCAGTGATTCCTTACATGGAGTCAGACCATCTATTTAAATAGTCCTATATTCTCCTGGAAACTGACAGTATAAATACAGTAAGGTTTATTGTTGTCCTCCTGCTGAAGCTGGTTTTCTTAGTGACTATTTCAATGACAATCCCATCTGAAGATTTAACCACTGAAATCACAAGAAAAAGGAGAAACATGAGGAGTAGTTTACTGACCATGCTGTCTCTCTCAGATATTATTAGTTTCTAGACCTTCTGTGCTTTCTCAACAGCACTGCATAATTTTTTGAGATTTGCACAAAAGAATATCCCAAAATATTGGTTCCTGTATGTAGATGCCTTTATATATATATATATATATATATATATATATACTGACTGTTAAAAGCACAGTTCTAAGGATTTTCTAAAGAGTGAAAAGTGAAGGGAAGTTGACCAGTGCCAGAGCACTTTCAATTACAGTACTTTTGATCTCTATCCCCAGAGTTCCAAAAATCAGACACAAGTGTTGCATTGTCTGCTCTCAACGGTAGAAGCCCATCTGGCAAGTCAGCCTGATTTGTTAAAACAAAATCATGGACCATATTGCGTCATAGCTTTTTCTGCAACCCCCCCGCATCTAAATTTCAGCGGCAATAGAAGGAGAGTTCAGCTTTAAAACTGATAGCAGGATACAGCCTGTGGGGTTCTCCATAGTGTCTGAAGGTTATACATACAAAATGGGAAACATTCAGACAAATTGATGAGGAAACTGGCAACACAGATAAAGTTTTATTTCCTAGTGCATGACTAGACATTTTAGAAAGTGCTAGAGATTAAAGAAAAAAAAAAAGACTCAAACACAAAACCCAAAAAGCAATCTCCACCCACCTTCTCCCTCAAGGTTTCCTTCCTCTACAAACTGGGACACTGGTATAGTTGATGTGTCAGGAAAAGGGACCTTTAAGACTAATAGTATGTCCTGACCCCCTTTTTGTCTTTTTACACTTATTGAGACATGAATGAGATATGCCCATCATAGTCTGGACAGATGTAGATATTGCTCTGCCTCTTGTTTTTCAAGAATTCTGTGAGCTGAACTGAAGCACACCCTTGCATATTTAAATAAATAAAGACAAAAACTTAGGGCTGACACAAAGAACTGGAATAGTCTCTTTTGCACGCATGGCACAGTCTGGAGCAGTGTGGGATTAGTGCCCCTGAGAATTCACAATCCCCTCGCAGCCCCAGTGCGGACAACAAGCTCTAGGTATGATGTAAGCACATTTCTGCAACTCAGACCTGATCCTTGTGCGCTGCACAGCAGTAGAGCCATGTTTAAGAACGTAACTGCAGTGCAAACCAGCTCACACTTGTTATGGTGCTGCTAGAAATGCAGCAAAGCACCAGCCAGAGGAGGGTGGACTATAGTGAGGCAGCCTGAAATGCCGTGATGAAAAAAATCCCAGAGAGGTATCCAGGCTCTCTGAGGATGCTGCCCCCGCCAGCTGCCTCGACTGCCTGGCTGACACCATGCCTTGCATTTCTGGCTGAGCATTTTGGAGAAGAGGGTCATATCTCATTACAATTCCTGACAGCAACTGTTTAGCAGAACCACCGTGAAGACCTGGGATGGATGGCATGCTGGTGTTTTAGAGGCAAATAGCAAACCCTTTGTTAGAGGAACACCTACTGTATAAGGGAAACAGAAGACTAATAGATCATGGGCCTACGGGCGAGCAACACCAGCGCTCAACTTTTAAATTAGCCACTGTGAGAGATAATCACTCTTCCCTATATTAGACTTTACTTCCCTTGGTCTTTAAATGTCAGTAATAAAGCACTACTGTTGATGTTGCTGAGCATTATCAATGAATTGATATATATTTGTATTCTTTAATACTTTTTAAACACTACAATATCAATTTATTTGACATCTTCTTATGGCAGGACCACAAATGGACAAACTTTTAGTTCAAAATGGATGGTAATGGGGGAAGAGAACAGAATGCAAAACATGAGGCAGTTGTGTAGCCTGACAATTTATAACACTACCTGCCTTCTGCTGCCTGGTTATTTATGTCTGGGTGGGGAGATAAAGAAAAGAAAGATAGTTTCAGGGAGGACAGCTTAATTTAAAACACTGTCACTTGCACCAGCTAAAGTCAGGAATCAGGTTCTCAATATATGTAACAGGTGCACTGCCTCTGAGCAGATCCACTAATAACAAAATCAATTTAAAATAAAGTCTTCCTAAAACAAAGATGAATGAAAAGGGAACAAAAAAATCTCCAAATCAGAATGCTTTTTAAGTGTAGGCTGTGACATTTCTGCTGTTTTCTACTGGCCATCAAGACAGAAATTAAAAACACCCCCAGTTTCCAGTCTATGGCAGAGCAGGGGTTTTGTAATCAGGGCTCTCCTAAGTGTCCTTGCACAGTAAACATATCTTCTGACTTCCTACGTCAAAAGCCCGTGCCCAGCATTATGGGTTCATATTCCACCCTTGGACTCAGATTTAGGCTTCAGCCTGCTGGGCTTGCCCCAAAAGCTGTCCATCAGCACGAGCAGGAGCAGCTGGAGGCAGCAGGATACTTCTAAGATCACCCAGCAGACAGGCAGCACAGCCAGTCACTGATCATCTCTCCCTCAGATTTACAACACACCAAGCCAAAATGCCTCCAATGACAGAAAGCAATTACACCTTAAGCCCAGGGGTTAGAGAGAATAAGGGCATATCATTGTTTGGATTAAATTATGTGAAATACAGATCTCCCAGGCTGGCTTTTTTTACCTTTTTCAGCCTTTTCCTCTCCACACCCACTCGACGATTCTTGCACAAGATAGGTAGGTGTCGCATTGCCCTTGGCTACAATAGTTTGTGAAGTGTTTTAATGCTCTAAGTATGAATGTTTAAGTATCGTCCACCCACAAACGCACAGCAGCAGATCAAAACTGACATTTATTATGAATCTAACATGGGTAAATATCATCATTTTCATTTCAGGCAAAAATGCTGTACCTTCCCTGGCTATGTGCTGTCTTCATGAATAAGAATTCACAAAATCTGCTTACATTAGCATAAAGAAAAAAGAAAGAGGATGTGGAAGAAACATGTAAAACATCTCCTGAAAGGAGGCAGATTTTGCTCAGTTCTTCATTGGCATTAATATCTCAGCTTCAGCTGGGCTGAAGCAAGCAGAATTGCACAAATATAAGAAGAAAAACAGTCGCTTCACTTTTAACTAGTCACGCAACCATCTATCTATTGGGAAGAAAAAGGAATGGTCACTAAGTCACAGTCAAGACTGTTATAAAGGTAATAAAAGGGCTGCAAGCTCAAAACTAGAATTCATAAATCCACCATGCATGTACATTTGGAGCTTTCAGTTTCACGGCAAATCTCAACCAAACTGGAGAATTCCAGAGCATCAGTACAATTTGCCATGAGAACAGAAAACTTCTAAAAACCCCCAAGCGTTTCTAACGAGCACATTGTCATTACAATGAACAGCAATAAGACAGCAAGCATCCACTGTCATCAAAAGTGTTCTTAAAATGAAGCATAGCAACAGATTTATTTGCAGGTCGAAGATTATCATTAGATTGAATAATGTTAGTGCATGACTCTGTCCTGATGACAAGCATTACAACTAGAACAGAAAATTATGTGGCTATCCAATGAACAGCATCAACAACCGAAGAAGGAATTATTTCTGCAACAGGGGAAAAACAGCAAAGCAGCATTTTGCTAATTTATTACTGCAGAACAGTAATGGGATTATATCCTTATCCTATGACACCCTTATTGTAATAGTGACAGATCTTTTGCTGACCAAATAGCATTTTGATAGGACATGAAAACTTTCAACATTCTTGGACTTTTTTTAATATTTTTAATATTTTTTCCCCTCTCTTTTGCTAAAGTAATCACCACAGTAAATAAGAGAAAGCATAATTGAAATAATTTCACTTTTGTCTTCTGTTTTTGGACTTTGCTTCCATTGCCTATTTTAACACTTGCTTCCTATCCTTTCTCTCAAATCTTATTACAACTGTTTTTGCAGAGGAATCTTCTTCTACCCGTGGCTGGAGTTACTAACACCCTGTTGGCAGTAACTCAGCCAAAGCAGCACAGCCCTTTTCAGAAGGCTCTGGTGCTGATTCATTTTGCTGTCAGTTACCACCCCTGCCTTACTATTCACATACAGCCGAAAGAGGCTGCAGGCAAGCTGTATCAGCAACAGGACCCTGAAACTCTTCTTTCTATACTATGAATTGAAATAAGCAGAGCTGCCTCTCTTCTCTAAATTTGAGCCATCTTTTACTTCTGCCACACTCTCCTCTCTATCTCTGCCCTACTCCTCTCTATTTTTTTGGAATAATTTTCTTTCTCACTAAATGTCTCCTCCACCACCCTGTACCACTCAACGTATTTGCAGGATCTCACTTCAATTTTACAACAGTATGCTTGACAGGATAGTCCCAAATTATGTTGGTAGTCCAAACACCTTGCAAATGTGGCAAATCCATCCACCAGCAAATCATGGGCCCAGGACCCAAAATGCCCCAAAATGTTAATATTTAAGCAAGAAAACCACTATAGACATAGTGGAATAGCAAGTCAGATGGGACCCCAAGGGGTTAAAAGAAGAAAATCTCAACTATTTAAGTACATCTTCCTATAAACTGCATGAACACCTTCCTTTTTTTTTTTTTTTTTTTTTTTGACACTTGTCTTTTAAAAATATATTTCTGTTTTGACATCCTGGTTCTGAACATATTTCACTCCTGCCAACCCACTGTTTGTGTTTTGAATAACTTGGAACAGACGAAATGCTGGTCCAGAGACAAGAAATCCTCCGAACATCTGTCAACCGCTTCAGCACCGAGAGCTGAAAGCACGCTCTGCCAGTAGCTCTGCCTGTCCTGCTGCACTCAGAGACTGTGGGAGTTGTTAGGATGCCTCCACAGACAGGCAGGCAGCAGAGGATGAAGGAAACAGCATGACTTGAAGCTGCAGTGGTATAGAGGTGGTCTGACGCTCCCTGGGATGTGTGGAATGAGGTAGGGGGAATGCTATGGATAAGAAAAAAAAACCCTACGGTGGCACTGAAAAGCAGGAGTAGTGCCTCCTTTGTCACAGGTAGAGAAAGGAGAAAAGAAGGAAAATTCATTCTCTCACAGAGAGCACACCTATGATTTAGCTGTGATTTTAATGAGATGAATGGCTTTATGCTGGCAAACTGCACAGGTCTTTTACCATGTCCCTTCAAGGGTCTTAATCCCTTCTAACCAACCCCTAAGCCCTCATGGAACAAAAAAAAAAAAGGCTTGGCAAAAAATACAAACTAAAGAACTAATGAGGAAAGAGAAAGAATCTACTGCTGAATAATGGAAAGTACCTGAATGGGAATGGGAAGAGCCCCCTGGCATGTCCCATGCTCATCTTCAGGGAGTTGGTGGACCCTGCCCAGACGTGCTGTGCCTGCAAGAGGGAGTGAGGAGGAAGTGAAAGCAGGGGTCATGGTGCTTGGTGTCTCACTCTCAGGCTGCCTCCTCCTGGTGCCATGGACAGCCAGGGTGGGCAGGGCCTGGAGGAGCTGCAGAAGGATGTTCTGTGACTTGATGAGCCCTAGGGCAGTCTCTCTCAAGAGCAGGCTCCTGAGCTGTGAAACTGCAGGCAGGGACTCATGTGTAGGGATCTGAACATGGCAGCACAATCAAATACAATGCTCATTCAACAGGTTTTTGTACCCATTTCTGTAGCCCAAGATCCTCCATAGTATCTGAAGTTGTGCTCAAAGACAGAGCCCTGCTGCAGGGCAGATGTGCAACTCAGGTGCACTCTCATTCTTAGATGTGCAAAATCACTGGTAACATCTGGAGATCCTTATTTCCAAAAAGACAAGAAGTAATTCTCAGTGTCAAGCTTTAGCTGGGTACCTCTAAAGTTTTGTCATACTCTTCTTTTAAATCGGGAGCAGCAGCAAATTTGTTTAGCATTTAAAACTCATGGATATCAGCTTAAGAATCACAACTAAGCTGAATTTTTGTGCTTGACACATTGGGTCCCATCACTTATCACTGTCTTTCCTCATGCCATTTTCCAGTGCCAAAACTTCTCAATGACATCAACAGGGGTCACTCCCATCCTCAGTCTTATACTATCACACACAGAGAGAGGCTTCAAAAACGTTTACCCTTAAGTATTAATGTAATATGCCTGTAAATATCATTAAACTTCCCTCATGCACACCCAAGCTGAGAAATCACACCTAAAGACCAGGAGAAATGCAGACATTTGGTGAAGACATAGTTTTCTGAGGATGAGGTAAAGACAGTGTCATGTGACTCTGTGCCTGTGTCGGAGGGTTGGCACAGCAGACAGGAATCCTGACCTGAACTCATTAAATGGCATTTCTTACCAAAAATGTGTGGACAGCAGTGCTCTTCCAACAAAATGGAATTTGCTTTCTTTTCCATCCATTGTATTTTGGCATCAACTCTTCATGAGGAGAAAAGCCTCCAGAAGGTTTCCTGGCCTCTCATGGGATGCTAAGAGACTTAAGTAAATTTAGGGTTTTCTGTGAATGACAGGTACAGTCCATATAATCACTAAGCTGTGATAAAAGAGCCTTGAAAGACTATTTAGAATTACAGCCTTGGAAAAAAAAAAAGAGTAACCAGGATAGAGAATGTTCTCCTGGAAGGCAAAGTGATTCCCCAAGTACTTTAGCTGCATTAGTTTGCCTGTTTGTCACAGGAATAGCTAAGGTGTCTCACTGAGTGAAAGACATTTTGTCCCTGAAAATAGTGGCACTATCTGAGCCCTGTTGCTTAAGAAGTGAGACAGCAGAGAGCAGTAGGAGACATAGATAAAATCATGACACTCAATATTTAAATTCATCAGAAATCTGAAATTAATAAGTAATGCTCCAACCACATTAGGCTTGGAAAGAAGAGACAGACATTGACTTTTATCATCTCTAACTAACACTGTTTTATCTGCATCTTAGTTACCATAGAAACTTTCCCAAAATCTTCACAGAAATTAACCATTTAAATGGTATTTCTGTATGAAAAAGGGTTCAATTAGTTAGGACAATTAAATATATATATTAAAATAACTTGAAAAGCAAGTAGCACAGCGTCATACCTTCATGAAAGCAAAACCCTAAACTTTGATAAAGGTAAATAGAACATTCAGTAGTGAAGTTAAAGTAAGGCAAACACAAACAATTAAAACCTGAAAAGACATCCTTGGATTTAATGCCTATTTAAGAAGGCAACAATAGTTAGAAGGCTGTTTTGCTTTTTTTCTTAAATTAAATAAACATGTCTCAGTGAAAAAAAAAAAAAATAGCCAAATTAAAATGTAGCTATCCCCTTTAAAAATAATTTAACAATTAACAACAAAGAAAAAAACTGGACTGGGGTGTCAGCATGACTGAACCAGATGCATTGGGAAAAATCCAATGTAAAACATCATAGAAACATAGAATCATGAAGGTTGGGAAAGACTTCCAAGATCATTGAGTCCCACCATTAACCCAGCAGCACTGTATTCACCACTAAACTCTCTCCGCAGGTTCTGCATTCACATACCTTTTGAACACTTCCAGGCATTGCTATTCCACTGCTTCCCTGAGTAGCTTGTTCCAATGACTGACCCCTCTTTCAGTGAGGAAAGTTTTCCTAATATCTAATCTAAATTTCTTCCCTGAAACCACCTGAGGCAATTTCCTCTCATCCTGTTACTTGTTACCTGGGAGAAGAAATCAACCCCCACCTCACTACAACCTCCTTTTAGGAAGCTGTAGAAATCAATAAGGTCCCCCTTCAACTTCCTTTTCTCCAGGATAAACAACCCCAGCTCACTCAGCTGCTCCTCATCACCTATAAGGTGCCAGAGATCCTAGATCATGATAAGGCAGGAACTGAAAGCTTCTCTTGATTTTATCACAGACTCGCCATCAGTCCTTAAATAGGATGTACTCTTTGTGGCTCAGGTTCCCCAGCTGTGCAGTAGGAAAGACAGACCTTTGATTCTGTAAATTGTTCAGGCTTATGAATGCATATTTTAATGTTAAGCTCAGCACTTCCTAAACACAAATTACTTCTGCTGTCCAAAGTGGAAGCTGTTGTCATGTGGAAGAGCTGGGGTCTGAAAGACCAGTGTGAGCTCCCATTCACTTTTCATGCACCCTCTGCTCCAGTAACCAGTGTGCAGGCTCCTCCAACTCATATTTCATGAACAGAGATTACTATTATTTTTCAAGTAATATTTTTCTTCTCACTGAAAGAGCCAGTGACTTTTCCTTCTAAGTACCAACACTTTGGTCCTCTTCTGCTTTGGAGATTTAGCTCTCCATGTGTGGTGTGAATTCAAAAAAGTGGTCTAGAGGAGAAAACTGTACTTAAGACAGTGGTTTGACTGCTGTAGCTTGTTGAGGAATCAAAATGATGATCAGCCACATAGCTTATCACAACTTGCAGTGCTCTCTGGTATTTAAAGACAAAACAGGGGAGTTGTTCGAAGTGTTGTTTGAGGACGTGGCTGAGAAATTCCTGTCATCCTTGCATATGGTATTTGGGTATGTGACACTAGACAGACATATAGACCAAAGGAAGCTTAGTCATCTGGTTTTTTCAGGCATAAGAAATGACTTAAAATATTCCTAAATTCAAGGCCTCTCACAGGCATAGATCTCAATTTTGATAACGAGGTAAGTTGTGGACAAATGGTCTACCTGCACTGTATCCTTTCTCTTTACCCTGGGAAGGAAGCTACACTGAACTGGTGGGGATCTCCTTGGGTGGAGCCGATTGGGTCCCTGCAACAGAAGGACAGGCTCAGCATGAAATGTTTAAATCAGCAAAACCCAGCATGAGAAGCCTGGACCTATGCTGCAAGAGACTGCCTCACAGTCAGCAACACAGCAGAAACTCTTATTTTTCAACCCTTTGCATCTTTCTAGTCCCCACTGATGTTGCACAGCAACTCACATGTGCAGGAACATTTATTATCCAAGTTCTTTCATCGCCCCTGCTTTTTCTTGCCCGGTTACTACTTTGCTTTCATCAGCTGAAGTGTTTGAGATCTCTCAGAGGCTCACTGCTGCATGCACCTGTCAGCTCTCTAACCTGTCATTGTTTTGACATACTCTAAGAGAGACTTTATGCAAGCATCTGGATAAAAATAATTCTTTCCACACCTCTGGGAAAATGGTAGTCTTCCTTGGGCCAGCTGTGGGAAATGAAGAGTGCATGGGTTTTCAGGCAGAAGAGAAGAGTACATGTAAAGAACAGTGCTCCAGGATGTGGGAAGGCTGGAAACTATTCTTCCAGTGGCCCTGGAAGTACATACATTTAAGCATACAATCAGTTTGTAGGAACAGTAAATAATTCACTGCATTATTTTTTATGTGAAACTTCTGTGTTACATGTTATGCTCTATATTCCTGAAAGTAGTTTTTTGATAGGACAAGAATTACTTTAGGCGAACAGCAGGAAAAGCAGAAGACATACTATTGTTTCAGATCTTGATTATGCAGATTGGCTTCTCTAGTAAGGAAATTAACTCTATGCCACAGCTGTGGGGACTAAAATTACAGAACAATCGATATTTTGAAAACTTTGAAAATCTGCCAAAGGAGAAAATTACATGATTGAACAACAGCTTTTATAGAATCAAAGTTAAATATTTCACTAATTAATTTGTTCAGTGTTTTGTTTAAAAATTTAGTCATTAGCTTTATTGTGATATACCCAACAATATGTCCAACCACATTTAGTTTAGGAATTCCTGTTAAAAACAAATCAAAAAAAGAGTAATTCTTCACTTTCTAGACCTAAAACAACACAAGACACAAAGAAACCTCTTACTGCATAATTTAAAATGTTCTTTAAAATTTTTTCCTGATCATTTTGAGTTCTATAATACGTTTGTTTTGAAAAAAAAAAAAAGCAAACCAGCAAAGAAAACCAAACACAAGACCAGACATGAGGAGGAAATGAAGGAACCTTAGCAAAAAGTAGACCCAAGAGTGTAAAAACTACTTTGAATATTTTTTAAGAACTTGGAATCGTTACAGATTCCATCTATTATAAAAGTGACTGTTACTAATAGCCCCAGGATTGTGCCTTGATATGGTAAGAAATTCCTATGGTTCAAGTCCCTGAAAAGTATGGCAGCACGATGGGATGACTGATGGTGAGCAGTTAGAGCAGAGCAGCCAGATGAAAAGCAGTCTGTAAGCCCATCTCCAGACACCCTCGGGACTGAGCAATCACCAACAACCCAGAAGCCACAGAGACACAACTCGATAAAGAGTTTTGTTAAACTGGCTTCCAGATGTCAAATCTGCTGATACGGGTATGATTCACACCCATTATACCTGAATTATTCTGAGCCCCTCCACACTGCAGTCTCATATGTCATTTGCATCAGCTTGGTCACTCATTTTTAGCATTATTCCTTCACTTCCTCTGAGCCCAACAACGCAATGAAATAAATGTGCTGCATCCTGCATATTCAGGTTACAAAAGTAACTGATGCCAACAAGGTCAGTCATAGAAATTTACCGCAAGATTGCTTTGAAAAAGAATCACGCTAAAGGATTCAATAGCTAGATAATCAACTTCTGCCAGTAAAGGGAAAAGAGAAGGAAATAATTATTTCCTATCACCACTTCTCCTCCCTCATTTGTGGGAAGAAGATAGGAAGTTTTTGCTGTTCACAGTAACACAGAAATTAGGAAAAAAATAGTGTTATGTTTTATAAAGCAGAGCAGTTGTCAACAGTTATTCATTCATTATTGCAGCTACCATAACCAGAAACCAGCACTATACAATCTAGGACAGCTGTGCTCTTTGCTGCTAATACTACAGGCAGTGCCTCATACCATAAATCCATCATTCATTACAGGGAACAACTGACAGATTCTTCCCCTAAGGAGGCCAAGATTACTTAAATCTGAAATGCCATATCCTGTCAACACAGGTGTACAGGAGAGAAGCTCATTTACTGGCAGGCTGGGTAATACATAAAAATAGTCACTATCCAAAGTTGATAATCAGTTCAAAAAAATAAATACACACACACACACACAAAAAAAAACCCCCAAACCAGACAAGGTTTGGTACTCTGTTGATAAAAAGTTAATAATAATTCTCCATTTGTTTTGTGAAGGCTATGCTATTTAAGTCCTTCAGAAGATAAATTGCCTTATGTATAGCTTGCAGACTATTTAGCATGTGGGCTCTACAGCCACAGAAAAGCATTTTTAGGAGGCTCTTGCTGTGCTATTGCCTGTCTCACCTCCCGTGATTGAAATACAGCACTTGGCACAGAGATGCAGGGAGGCAGGAGGTCCAACATACAGCAAGCATCTGGAATGACTGACTTCAGTTGTACCAAGGTTTCACCTACCACCAAACTCAGACTAATTGTGTGCATTTATTCTTCATACTAGCAGATCCCTTTAGCATTGAACCTTTCAAGTGTTGGTGTCAAGCACATCATTTAAGACAGAGTTTGCTGAAAGGCAAGCAGGTTTATTTTATAATGCCACTCTGTACGAGTGAGGCTGGAACCGGAAATACCTGCAGTGCTGTACACTGCATTTTGTCCTGATTCTAGCTCTTCAAGCAATTTTTTTTTATTATTATTACCCCTCTTTTTCTCCAGTCAGAGAAATATAAAAAATTTACAGAACACCTGTTTAGTTACTTGCACTTTGTCCATTTTAAGTCAAAGCAGAAAAACACTTGCTGACCAAGACACATAAATTACACCATTATCAATCAACTGTTGCAGAACTCATTTGAATGTAGCTGACTTTGTGAGGAGCATGAATCTTCCAGTCATTTAGACAGTAGTTGTTCAGGATAGACAATATTAATTTAGTGATGAGTCATTATGTTCAATGCCAGTCTGGGGCCTAATGATTTGATTCAAATTAATTTCAATCACTGGGGAGAAAAAACCACTAAAATTAGACATACAGCAGAATATCAAAACAATCTTTCCCATGATTCAAAGCACTTATGGGTTGTCATTGCAATGTCATGTACTTTTTCACATCACACTCTATGTGCACAAACTTGCTCAAGTGCAATGGTACAGAATTCATTGGCTAGAGCATCCCCATAGCTCCTCTGAGACAGAGAGGTCAGGAATTCAGAAAGCTTTAAAGTTGCATAGGGAAAGATTTCTGCCACTCCCTGATGCAGGTGATATTTTGGAGTAGGCAAAAAGAAAGAAAGGACTGGCAGAGAGTCAAATGTCTAGCTGAGCCCTGATATTAGAGAAGGGAGGATTGAAGGGAATAAAACAAGCATGAAAGTTGGTGGTTTTTTTTTTGGTTTTTTTTGTGTTTTTTTTGCTAACATGATGCAGCATTTCTTTTAACATTTCACTACAGAAACACAATAGCCTTGGATTGTCTTCACATCTGTGACACCAAACAGAGCTGGAATCTGCTCCTCAGATATATTTGTTCCATTTACACATTTGTGGAGAATCATTAGGGAGCCTGAAAGTGAGGTAAAACTTTCCATTGCTTGAAAGCTGAACCAGCAGATTATTTATTTCCAGAGGTAACCCTGTAGTAGAGGAAAGAAATTGCTGGGTTGTACTTCCTTGTAGTGTTTTTTTGCTGTTTTCACAGTATCTTCATCTGTGGTGTTAGGGCAAAGTCAGCCATGTATTGGTATCCATCAAACCACGGAGCAGAGCAGGATCAAAGCAGTGCATTGGGTTTAACCAACATTCTTGGCAAGAGTGCATCTAACCCTTGTGAAAAAACTACAAGGAGCCATATGATGTGATGTGATGCTCACCTAGAGTAAACGTTCAGTAACACAGCCTATTTTTGAGAAGTTTTCTCATGGATGCTTTGAGCCTAAGCTGCTGAAGAGTACTTTATTCTCCTCTCCTTCAGAATATCTTGAGGAAGGACTACTTCTCTGTTTAGCTCTTAAGAGGTCATTGATAAAAATTTAGATGGAGGTGCAACAGGGAAATTCTATACAGTTCTTCTTTTGCAAATTATAAAGAGGCCTTTAATTACAAGCTTGCTCACTTGCATTTTAAGAACAGGACTAAATGCACACCAGCTCAGTGAAATTTGCACACTGAGCCCCATGGACTGCCACTCTCCTGGATTCTTAAGTGACTGGTGACCTGTGATACAGGAGATAAAGCCTTTGTTCCCCATGTTACAGCAACCTGGGCTCAAAAACCAAAATAACAATGTTACAGGGCTAAGATGTCCTGTAGCTTTATAAACTGGACTGTAGAAAGCAACACAGGGTTGTGATAAACAGATTTTCTTTTGTTGCTGATTCTGTCAACAGGTTGGAGAGTGAGGGCAATTGCTAAGTCAGTCACTTTCCTGAATCTCTGTTTCACTCTGTGTAAAATGAAGCTCATGATATTAATTTCTTTTGCAAAATACTGATAAGAAAGGCCACGTAAATCTTCTCTGGCTGCACATAAAGAAGAGACATAATTTAAGATTAGCCCAGATTCAGGCCTACTGCTGACCAAGTACAGTATTTCAACAGAAGTCTCCAAAGATAAACATCCACAAAATAAATTTACTGCAGCATACATTCCCCTACAAAAAGCTGACTTTGAAATGCTTGCTTACACTTCACTGACTGCACCAGCTCCTTCACTTGGGAAATTTGATTTTTTGACACTAGCTCTGCTGCATGATTTTCAACCCTTCAGGCTCCTCCTTTGCTGCAAGCTGGTCATCACATCCAGCCTTAGCTTGTGCAACGTACGAACGGTTTGCATGCATCACTGTGTTCATTGAGACTTCACAGCTCTGATTGCAACAATTTCCCAGGAAAAGAAGAACTACCTAAGCCTGAAACTCAGGGTTTGTCCACATCCACAGAAAAGTTGCTACTGCACAAACACTGTCACTGGCTGCATGATCCACAGCAGTCAGTGCAAGAGATTTCATAACCATCGGACTTTTGTTTTCAGTAGCCTATATCCAATTCATTAGAAGAAGCTGGTAAATGTCAGCTCTACAAACAGGACAAAAAATGATTCAGTCCTCTCTGTATAATCTATCTAATAAATTCAATAGGTGTCACTTTTGTGGAAGGGTCTATATACCTCAGCAGTAATTTGTCACCATGAAACAGTTTCAGGGCGTTTCGCAGTTGTGTGTCAGTGTTCATTTCAGGTCTTATCTTCAATGAACATTTCTTGCTAAGAGCAATTAATTCCTTGCATCTGTCACTATAGGAACAAAGCAAATGCACTTTATGCAGAAGGCCCATTATTCAGTACATTAGGCACTGATATGACAGTTCTCCTCATCCCACAGTCACATGCAACAATAAGTCACCTTACTTATCACTAAAATTTTCAGAATTTCATATTATGAGGATATGTATTTTCTTTCCTTCTTAAATTTTATTTTTGGTAAAAAAAAATTAAGTACTGCAACCCTGATTAAATAAAAGTAAAAAACCACAACCTTAAAACACACAAAAAAAATCCCATCCTTTCATTAAATGCTGCATCAGCAGCAAATTGCATCAGGTAAATTTGAAACGAAATGGTGAGACAAAAAGAAGGAAAAAGATAACAAAAAAATGCATAAGGTATATTAAGGGGAGAAGACTTCTAAACTACACTGAAGTGTACTGGAAATTATTTGAAATTAGCAGATCTGTCTGCAGCATGATTTTTTCTCCACTCTGACCCCTAGCTTGTCCTCAAATATAATGGCCTAAATATAGTCCAAAATCAATATTTGTGGTTGTTGTGGTTGTTGTTTTTTTCCTTTTCAAAGGAAATTATTAGATATTAGAAGCTCAGTTATAACACCTCAATATATCATTAAGAATGGAGGAAAGAAAGAAAATGCTGGAAATGCTAGAAAAGAAAAGCAGACAATTATTTGTCCATTTAATGTTTGCTGCAAGGAGGAAGAATCAGGGAGATTCCCATACAGGTTATTTTCAGTCACCTGGATGAAAATGAAAAATAGAGGAGGAAAAAAATTATATTTATTCTTTGTGATGTGAGTTACTGGTTTCCTGAAATATTACCATGCTGTACAAACTTCTAGGGGATGAAATTAAACAACTACAATAGCTACATCATGACCCTGAATGTTTGCAAAAAATATGTACATACAGAGTAATCACTGAAGTAAGAGAGGCAGTTTATTCAAGCTGCATGTTGCATTCATTTTTCTCGGGGATGCCAGAAAATATATTAATTCTTAAAACCTGCTTGCTAATCACTTTAAGCAAACACTGGAGAAAACTCAATTGGGATGCAATTGAGCAGTCACCACAGGAAGCTCGTTCTGAGAGAAGCTCACAGAGTTATTTTCATCCATTTGAGACAGAAAAAACAACGCATGACGCAAAAGTCCAGTCAGAGGCAACCAACACAATATAAATTGCAGATCATTGCACTGTGAAAGGTCTTCTTTGCCAGAAAGATATGAGCTGCCAAGACTAGAAATGTGATGCAGAGCAAGCTATTCCACACACCTCAGAATTAAGGATGCTCATTTTTTCACAGGTTTGTGCTATACATTTCAAGTGCTACTCTGCTTAGCAGTTGAAACCTGTCTTCCATGTCTCCTGCTCCATGGTTATACATTCCTCCTTTCTCTCCTCCTTGCCCTGCAAACACTGTGTTGTTCCCCAGATCTCCCCTACATCTCTCAGCTAAGGATTGTGCTTCAATATATAACTTTATGACCAGATCCAGACTTTGCTTGTGTGTGGCAGCCATAATGGTTCAGGTTTTTTCCCTTTTGTTAGGGACTAATAAGACATTTTATCTTTTCTCAGCATCAAGTTTCACTCAATACACAGGAAACTATATTTTTGAGACATCCTTATGTTTATTTAAGGTAGCGAAAGCTTAAAAGAGTTTCAGAAAAAAACAATGGTCCTAACTGGAAAACCACACAAAAATGAGCTATAAAACCATCAGTGAGCTACAGCCATTTTCAGCTTAATTCTTGGATCAAAACAGGAAGATATAGTCAGCAAAAATTGATCTCATATCATTAATTTCATCTCAGTACCTGCAACCAGGCTGGGCACACATACATATAGTTTAAACTGTTCCACAGTTTTCATAATTAAACTGGTTTGTTTTTCCTTCCATACAAGGTCTTAGAAGAGCCCAGACTTTGTTCTGTGGCCTGGGATGATCCTGTGGCCCTGCACCACAGCCCTCACACCAGCTGTTTCCCAGGAACACGCACACAGTCTTCAAAAACCTCCTCTCACCTGCTTTAAACCAAAGAAATAGTGCCAAGCATCTCTAACCCTCTTTAAGAAAAACAAACCACTTGGAAATGTTGGGTTTTCATCAGTAATATTCCACTCATTTAGTAGAAATTTACTAGTTAAGTATAATTGTTTATTAGCTGCACCTGTGGGGGGGGGGGTGGTTGTAACGTTTTTTCAATAACAGAGCTCTGCTCTGAGGCCACAGAATTTTTTTTCTTAATGACTAGCATTTAATCCCTGCAGCACTGTGCTGTTGTTTTTCTCCCTACTATTTAAGTTTCTAAAAAATATTTGAACTCCAGATGAAGGAGGAACTGCTATGGGGTTTGCTGAATTCCCACTGTTTTTTAGCTGCCTCTATTTCTTTAGCTAGCTCTTGAGTCACTCCAGAAATATCCCATGTCAGGAGCCCTTTGGACCACATGATCACAGCTGCAAATGAGATGTTTTTCAGAGAGTTTTCATCCATTCCAGCTTCATAAGTGCTGTTATTTCCTCTTGGCCTTTATACTTTCTCATACTCCCATTCCATGTATGCTTTCAGTCCTTTGCCTCTCCAGTGCCATAATTCCATGACTTCTTCAGCACAGGCTGCCTCACATTTTGGGCATAGCCTCTCGCCTGATACCCGGGAATCAACTCAGCTGGCATCTCTAGGTGTTACTGCCATCGGCATCACCCAAAGAAGATGGATGGAGAAGTGCAGCCACTATCATTTAAAAGAGAGCTTTTTAAGGGCACAGAGAATACAGTGGCATTTCAGCTACTTGGAAACCAACATATTTTTAGCTTAATTTAATTGGAATTTTTTATTAAATGAATGTGCTAGTTTCCAAGTGTCTGAAAGAAAAGAATTATTTTCCAAGCCAGTTAGAATATTTCTATTCATCACATTAATTCATGTTTTCTTTGCTGAGTGAATATCTTGTGATTCTTAAATGTTCTGAAGTTTAAAAATCATTTGTCCCCCACTTCAACTGCTGCTAAATGAGATTTTTACTAGTTTTAAAAGCCAGAAAAGGGTTGTTGTTTCACCACTACTTTACTGTCTATTGTTTAAATCCAATTATTTTGTATTCCTGGAACAAAGATAATAGATTGATACATATAGCAGTTGCTTTATATTTATCTCCTTAAACTTATTTTCATTATCTCCTTAGCATTCAAAAGTCACTGTAAAGCCATTATCCAGTCACAGGTTCATAATACATAATTCAATTAAATATATTACAAAAATAACAAAAGGGTTTTTTTTCCATTGTGCTTTACCAGAAGAACCATAAAGAGATGCCATGCACAACCATTCCCTCCTCACAACAATTCACACAGAAACGTTCTTTGTTTGCAAAGCTTCTTTGTCCTGTGATGCTTAATTAAGGATATAATAGAGAATATTATAGTCATTTTAGAATCATTTGGAAGTAATGATGCCTGAGGCCAAGAATGGAGTTCTGTTTAACTCAGCTAAATGTAGAAGTGTTGGCAATGGCCATTAAAAATGGACGCCGTTGCTATCCCAGTTTTCAGAAATAACTGGCTTTTCCCTTCTCCCCTCTCCCCCCATAAATACACTTTTTAATTTCTTGGGTTTAATGCCTCTGAGCAGCATAAAGTTGCATTTTGTTAGAGCTTATCTTTCTCCTTTATTAAACAGCACGCCTTGAAATCATTTCATGTTAGCACAAAGTTCCCAGAGGCATGTTGCACCCATCACAGGTTGTAGCCGTATCTATCGAGTTAGTCACGTGGATCACAGAGGTAACATAGGTGTTTATGCTAAATAAAAAGATCTAGAGGTCAATTTCATCCACAATCAAACTGTTAATTTCCATGAAGGCTTACTGCAGTTTTAGGTGTGTTCTAGAGGAGCTCTCACCAGCTCAGTCTGGTATCAAGGAAGATCAGGATGGGATTGTTACACACCAAGCTCTGGTGAGGCTAAGAGGAATTTATGTTTGATATGCACAATCTTACTATAAAGTTTTCCAACACATACTTTCCACTTTATATGCTTTTATACATGGTATTTGGACTGTAGTAAAATAATGATTTTTCATTAGTGTTTTACAGAGACCCTATGCACCACAGATTATTGTGTGGAAAATAAGGCACATCTTCTAATGGAGATTTTGAATTTGTCTCAAAATAAGTTTTATCAATCTGTTTAATGTCTGGAATCAGAATAAAACCCTTAAATATGCAAAATGTTCCTACAGGAGAAGGAGTCCTGGCCTGTGGTAAGCCAGGTTAGATGCTGGAGCAGTGAAAGACAGTCCACACTCCAAAATATTTGCTTAAACTCAAGGAAGATGTCTCCAGTGTAGCTCATGTTTCACACTCATTTAGCTTCTCTATCAAAACTGGCAATTTTGAAGGACAAACCTGTGTACTTGAGCTGGACTGTTGCCTAAAACTCCCATTCTGCTAGGCAAGGCTGCCAGGTATAGAACAGAAAGTTTCATTCTCTTTTTTCTCCTCCAAGAGTTAGTACCTCTTGAAATCTTTTGTTAGGGAAATAGTACATGGAGTGGGCCCATTTGAAACCTTAAATCTAGAGAGACAGGGGAGTTGGAAAATTTCTCCAAATTCTTTTCCACAGAAAGGACTGTACATTAAAACTATCAGCAACTCAGTGAAACCAGCAGGAAAACCTCCAGAAGTGTTGTTGTTTTTTTTTTCAGGTAAGTCCTTAACCCCCTCAGCATTTTGTGCTGTGCAAAAGTGAAAATGTGTTATTTATCTATCACTCCCAAGCAAAAGTTTCTAGATGAAGATCCCCAGCCTTCTGGACATGCCAATCTGAGGTGAGTACCTGCACAGCACAGCTGAGGCTCAAAGTGAATGATTCAAAAGAACAAATTTCATTGTCACTCTGGCTGCTATATATTTTTCTACCTGCCCTCATTGACAAGCTTTGAAGTACTCCCCATCAAAGCCATGTATTCATTTTAATTTTATATCTTTATTATTATTATTATTATTATTATTATTATTATTATTATTATTATTATTATTATTATTATTATTTCTTTCCCACAGACTGAAATATTTCTTCTTAGGCTAAAGAAATAACAAAAAAAAAAATTGATTTTGGAGCCATGCACTCCAGGACACTTCACATTAAACTGTAGACACTACAGGCAACTAGATAACACTAATAGCACCTGAGGCAATTTCCCTTCCTATGTTTCTTCTCAGTTGCCAGCTGGAGTCTGGGCTAAAAATAGCCTTGTCATGACAGAATAATGGATCCCAGCGATAAGTGTATTTCGCAGAAATGCAGCAAGGTCATTATCTGAGCCTTAATGGATGAACAGGGTGGGAAAGAGAGGGAAGGCATTATTGGGTGGTACAATAAAAATGCAGAATGAATGAAAGAAATGTGAGCAAATGTTACTCAAAAGACTCTGAAAATCATAGCCTGCTTTCCTGTTTATGTTAGTGTAGGAATAATTTACATGACATTAAAAATTGAAAATACTCATAAGAAATTCTTAGCTGGCAATTTGTCTGCATAAACAATTACTGCTTTCCAGGGCCTGTGAAATTATACTGTTTTATCTATAGGACATTTCAATAATTGTACCATATATCTGTTAGTTACAGTACCACAAATAGTAAAGGAAGCATATTCCAAAGATAATCTACTTTAAAAACCCCAACCAGTCACAATGTCATCCAAATCCAAGACCTCTGAACTAGTTGATGTCTGAATTATTTTACTCCTTAAAAGTACAAATAAATAAACAAAGAACAATATATCTAAATTTTCATTATTATCATCTGTGTTGAAGCAGTAAATCTGCAGCTAGATACAGCTGATTTAAGGCATAAATTTCAGACTAAGATTACTTAATGAAAAAAAAACCTTATTGCTGCTGTAATACCTGATATAACTATGCCCCAAAGAAATCAGTCTTTTTACCTCCCAGACTGCTACTTATCATCATTTGACATAATTTTCCTACTGGCTATTTCAGCATTTCCTCTCTTTAGAAGCCATCCAATTTGTATCTTTCTTCATTGTCTTTAAATACTGCACTAAGTTAGAGAAAGTACATTTTAGTAGTCATATTTTAAGCCAACCTGCCTTTCTCTTCATTGAGAATGGAGCAGAGGGGTTTCCACTTTGGAAGAACATCCTCCTTCCCCCTGAGAGCCACATAGTATGACATTCGAAACAGGGTGTGCAGATAAACTATACATGCCAAAGACCAAGAAAGCTGCTGAGAGTGGTTAAGGAATAATATAGTTAGTCCAGCAGGTAGAAGATGGGAACTTGCACCAGGGCATTCACAGGGAGCTCTTGATCCAGGAAACCACAAAACCTGCTAAGTTTGAATTGAAATGCCTGCTCGGGCCCAGCAGCAAAGCCTAATTGCTTATTGTGCGACACCATCAGAAGGAGATTTGCTCGGTTAGAGAATTTAATACAGCATGACTTAATGTTCTGGACTCCCATGCATTAGGAGAGGAAAGCACAGCAATAGGTCTTAATAAAAGTTTGATACATTAACAGCAAAACAGAAATACTTTTGAGGCAGACCAATTATCAGTAACACACAATGTAATGACAACACTTCAGACTAAAGAACAGACAGCCCTTGAACCTGCAAGCCTTTATTGGCCTGCGTTTCCTTACCATGAGTAATTTCTTCAGGATTCCATGAGGTTGTATAATAGAAAAGTTAAACCATGTATCATCATTTGAAAAGCACACATCTGAAACAAATACCATCTACAGTCTCCACTCTATTTGCTGAGCAGAGGAGAGAAAAAGGGGAGAAAAAATAAAAAGTGGAAAACTTCTCTGATTAAGGTGTTGCTTTTCTCTCTGGCTGAGAAGACATTACCACCAGAAAAACTGCACAAATATTAACAGTCAAATGATGACAACATTTTCAAGTTGAAGAGGTCTGGATAGATTTACCTAAAAGAACTGGTAGGTCCAGAGTCATCCTGTTTTGTCTCTGTTCACTTTCTTTCAAGGGAGTCCAGGACAATGAGCCTTCTTACATGAGTCCTGAAGGCAAAACTGAGCTGAATCACAGCATTTGTGTACACACAATGGCTACTTGCAGCTTCTAAAGTCTGCTTTCCAGTACAACTATTTAAGTCTGCATTTGTATTTCTTATTGCTTATATCTACTCCAAATCTGGGTTTGGATTTTTTGGTTTACTTTTTTTTTTTTTTTTTTTTTTTTTGAGAAAATTCCTTTGACATATTTTGTTAAGTAAAGGGTTTGCTGCACACAAACTGATAGAGGAAACTGTATATAATCTTTCTGCCCATCTACACTGTGCACTTGCTAGTGCTTCAGGGGATATGACACTTGGGCTCAGCTGAGAGGGAAGTCTGGGTCTCAGACTGGGGTCTTGGCAAGTCTTCTTGTAGTAGTCTCTCACCCAGCCAGCATCTCAGAGACAACAGCCACAGGGAGGACGATGGAAATGGCCACAAGCTCTGCCCCTCTCTTTATATGTACATTTCAAGAGATACAGTGACTCTGAAACAGAATGCACAGGCAATGACTATCATAGCCCAACACTGTCAGAGATGCCTAAGGAAGGAATGGCAGGAGGTTTAGGTATGAAGTGGACTGGCAATAGATATTCATCTTATTTAATTCTATGTGTACACCAATTTTGTAGTTCCACAGCCAGGCTTCTCAGTCTTCCCAGCCCTCTTGGCTAAGGTAGGATTTTAATGCTACTTTTTCAATTATGATCTTGGTGCTTTCATCCATTCCTTTTTTCTCCTGCAGTCTTGGGTTACTAAACAAATATTTATGGTGAGAATGGAAGCAACAGTAGTGAACAAGAACAATCACTAAAACTTGATGGCTGAGGAGTTCCTCCTTATACAGGAGGCAAGTTTTAAATAGTTGGTATAGTTGTAATAGATGACTTGCCCACATGTTGCAGCCACAATGTCAGGAGGGTCAGATCACCAACACACAATGTAAACATAAATCGCACTATAAACAAGACCTGAAATGCAAACCTTTAGCAGCAAAAATTAATTAAATTTTCATGCATTTAAACATGAATTAATATTTATTAACTCTTTCCAAATATTTGTTTAGCATCTTCAAACCAGCACTGATTTTTCCATTTTTAAATAAATATCAAAATATAAATTATAATAATTTGCTGGCAAGCCAAATAAAGCCCTCAAAGATATTAATTCTCAAACATTCTTTCTTCAAAGAATTTGGGAACAAAAACCCCCCAACCACCTAGATTTAATTTTAATATTTTCTAGACAAATGTTTTAAGGAACAACAAAGCAGTTTTAAACAGGAGAACAGCTCCTGGAAAGAAAGAAAAAGTTTTAAATTCATAACAGCTGAGAAATGGTTAAGTAGAAATTTACTGAAACACAATTGAATTGATGCTGTGCACAATGCAGCATGAAATAAGGGACTGAGAGGAAGGAAGCATATTAAGGAATTAAGAGTTTCCATTACAGGCTCATATCAGCACATATCAAGAATTTATCTTCCTTCTGAAATTTTTCTCCCAAGCATATTCACACTGCTTAGTATGAAAACAAAACAAACAAAAACAAAAAAAACAAAACAAAACAAAAAAAACCCCACCAAACCCTGTTTCAGAAATACTTGATTTGGTATTTTCTCTCCCATATATATCTCAGGCAACAACAGATATGATCAAGTTACATTACTCTAGTACAGCAAACATATTACACATAGAACTGTCCTTGCTGCTAAGTACCAGAGATTTAGGATCATGCAGTAGTATTATTAAACAGAAAGATAGTTTCAGTACTTCAGTTCCTAACACTCCTTCAGAATGCAGCTGCCACCTCCCAAATTGGTTTTCTGACATCCACGTCTCCTCTACCCTCTGTTCTACGTGTAATATAGTTTAAGGGTTGGCTCTGGACCAAGACACAATGCCAGGCCATGTCTCCACTATCTCAGATAATAAACAAAGGCTACTTTATATCTTAGTTTCTCCAGGAACAGCATAGAAAGAAGCAAGAACACTAACACTGGGCTAGGCAACATTAATTATAAGGTGCAACACCTACTGAGAGGAAGGAAGCACATTCCATAAAGAATCCAGATATGTTTCATAACTGGAATAAACACAGCATATCCCAGAGCTATTTGCAAATGGAGCCAAATCTGAACATAAAAAATACATCCATTCAGCAGCATGCAATTTCTCTTTGAATTTAAGGATTGTGTCCCTGCTGATGAAATTTTCTAATTCAAGCTACTTGATTAAAATTCTGTGACTAATACATGCTTAGATTAGCAGCTCAACTGCATGCAAGGTATCCTTCAAAGCAGATTTGGATAGATGTATTGATATTGTATTATGGATGTTGTTGCCAGACACTAGCAATAGCTCCCATTTTGAGCTTGTGCGTCAGTCAAGCACTTATTAAAAGGTGAGACCGTTTGGGGAATTTTTCTTCAGTGACAACAATCCAGTGCACTTTCAATTTCTCCAAATAGGTTTATTTTCTCAGTTAAACTCTGTGACTTTATTGCTTCAGAAAATATAATATTCTCCAGTGTCTCTACAAAAGATACCACATATCCCACCTGCTCCCACAGGTACTGAAGCCTGATGTACAGACCAACTGAAAAATGTCAGGAAAGCAAGACAAACTGAAGAGAGCTCACATCATTGCCTGATATGTTGCCTGTATCAAAGAGGTACAAGTGGCAACTGCTGGTGCGGCTTGCCTGTGGTTCCAAATCCCAGTGGTTGTAGAAAGGCACAGGTAAAGCACAGTTAATACAGGCAGTATCAGAAGCATACTCAGATCTGGCCACGAGGGTGGATGGATGAGATGAAAACCTGAATACATAGATTCATTCCATGTGTATTGCACGTACACAAATTTCTCTCTTCCCTCCTTAACTGGCATAAGGCATAGAAATTAGAGCAATCCTGGAGACAGAGCAGTTTCTGACACAAAGCTTCATGTAGCAGACACAATGTAATCCTCTGTCACTTAGAGACTCTCATCTCACCATGTATTTCTGAAAGAGACCACTCACAGGGACATTTTTTCCCCACAGTCTGTGATGTAATATTGGATAAATTTTCATGACATTAAGTTGTGACAGCTGCTCCAACTTTCTATACCATGAAGACAAAATGCTTTGAAACAAGAGCCTCTGCTCTGAAGATAGTACCACACAGCCTTCAAAGATTATATCAGACTCACAATAACCCTGACTCAACTTTTGTCTCACATACCTGGTGTTCAGAGTCTGCTGCTGCAAATGTCCACAACCAGTGAAATGCTGTTTACAATCTGCTTCTTTGGTAAACGTTGATGTGCCAATAAAGATATGTAGCACCAAGCTTTTGGTCTATACTTGTAAGATTTATTTTTAAAAAAATACAAAGAAAGAGACAGAACGTGAGAGAGTGTGACTTGTAGCATCAGCTGAGCATTATGAATCCAAATTCTCTGTCATTTTTTGGGAATATCTGATTAAAATCAAGAAGTCTATAATAGCAGTCATTACTTCAGCGTGGAAATTAGGGGTATTGTTAAATTCTTTTCATCATGTATCAGCTCCCTTCTAATTGGATCTATATTCATTACTAAAACTGAAATTAAAGAACAGCTATGAAAGGCTTTTGATAACAGCTGTATATATCATGCCCTGAATTAAGTTACAAAAATGGTTAATACATTATGTGACTCTTCAAGTACCTATTTCACTCCATTTAGCTGCACAGGTCCTGAGTACTGGCTGAGGTACTGCACTAACATAGCAAACTTTTAGGATGGATAAAAGAACTCATTCCTTTTGAATTGCTAAAAAATGCATAGATCATGGCACCAAACCTCCCTAAAGTCTATTGGTTTACGATTGATTTGTCTGCCAGATGCCAGATCTGCTCAGTAAATGAGGTGTAGGACAGGGAAGAAATAGACCCTTTGAGTTACTTCCCACCAAAAACACCACAAGAATACCAAGTAAAAGCTAGCTGAATGTGACTAAACGCACTATGCCATGGCTGCAGCAAACACTTTCTTTTCCCCTAAATAAACTGATAGGAAAAGAAGAAAAGAGAGGAACAGTTTGTGCTCAGTTTCAGAAGACTTTTGTCAGGACTTCCCCTTTTGTCAGAATTTCTTTCTAACATAGATAATTTTCTCTTTTGTTTTGCTCTGGATCAAAAAGAAGGAGAAGAAAAAAAAGAAGCGTATTGTACTAGTCTCTCAAACTGTTAAAAATGTCTTTCTCCTACTTTTTGCCATAGAGGAGCAGTACAGTTATTCTCATGCATTCAAAACCTCAACGCCCATAGCACTCTTCCTGCTTGTTCTGTGTGGCACAAAATCATGTGGGAATAGTTTTCCTTACCTTAACTAATCCAGACTAGAGAGGCAGAGGAGGAAAGAACAGGTTGTCCTAACACTTTGATTTGCTCTCTTTTGAATGCAATCCTGTTTTCCAGGTATCAAGAACAAACATTTTGACTAACTGGAGAAAAGGGATGAGCTCTTTGTACCTCATGAAGTTAGATAACATAATTAAAGACAATGCAGCAGTTCTTAGAGGATACAAGTTTGCCGCACTTTGAGCTATAACAGAGCAAAATCTTGGAGGAAAACAGGGGGGCAGTCCAGAAATCTGCTCCTGTTTTTGGATTGTAAACCAATATTTCCCAGTAGAGACAGACCAGAGGTCTCCTACTTAATGAATACTCCTATTTTCTTTAGGTCAGGGTCTTTAGCTAGTGCTTACAGGCCTCTGAGAGGGGCTCTCAAGGGCTTTAATAAGGGTACTAAAGCATGTTGATACATGTTACACTTTCATTTCTGAATGTGGAATTACTAGAGAAGGCTATCTCTCTGGAAAGGACTATTAAGGTCCATAATCAAAAGAGCACCATTTCATGCAGGTGCATTCCCAGAAAAAGCTGAGGCAAACCAGCCTTCACCAGACTTTAAAACAACTTTAAAATAGTAATACACTTCTTACAAGGAGTTTGTTTGAAAGAGGAAAATCTGTAGTCCCCCAGTAAACCTGAGCTATCCACTAATAAAAAACAAGCATAATTTCCAAAATGAACCTCATTTCCTTCCAGAAAGCTATGCCCCTTTTCTGTGTGAATATCCCAGATGAATCTCCCTGGAACCATCTGAAAATGATAATTAGTGACAACTGTTCTGGTCTCTGTATTTACCTGCTCTGCCTGTCCTTATCTGGATTGCTGCAGATTTACCCTTTCTGCTTTTTCAAAGCAGCACACTTAACATTTGCTCAGCCTTTCAGAAAAGAAGCAGACAAGCCACTCAAATTTTATTTGACCAGAACAAAGCCTTGAAGTAATTAATGTAAAGTAGAGAAAGGGATACATGGCTAAAGAATAGGTATATTCCATTTACTCCAATTATCCTGGCTATAGTTCACCAGTTTGCAGTGATAAAAAGCCAATAATGAGCTTTGTCACTGATAGCATTACTTTCTAATCTTAATTCTTTTAGGATTATTAGCTTTAAAGGCACATGAAAGAAGATAAGTTAATTTATACCAAAATGAAATTGAAAAGTAATTCTTAGATGCAGCAGTATCTACAAAATAAAGCAGCTTTACAAACATTCACTTGAATAAATATCACTAATTCAGTTACTGTTTTTCATAAAATAATCCTTAAAAAGAACTGTTTGAGGAAACAAATTTTGAATAAATCACTCTGACACATATGGAAGTAAAAAAAACCCCAAAAACAATAATGATCACATCCCTTAACTTTTTATTGAGTTTGAAGTTTGCCTGAGCTCTCTTTGCCTTCTCTATCCTGTTGAGCATCTTTCCTTGGTTTGTCATTATGCTTCTCACGATAGTTTTTAGAAATTCCTCTTCCTAACTCAGCAAGCCTTCTTGGGTTAAGAATTCCCATGGGGAGGGAAACCCAAACCACCTTTTTTCTCCAAGAAACTCATGGCAGAATTATTTCTAATAGGGAGAGTTGGTTAGAGATGTAATTGAGATCATGAAGTAAGTAGCTGCTTGGAGGCACTAGTACAGGACATTTAAATCAGGCTTTTTTTTTCTCTTGGCTGCTAGTTGAATATTTTTATTAAATGAGAAATGTCATCACTCTTAGCAACAGGGGCTTCTCTGGAGTACACCTGATGAACTTGAGGGATATTCCATCCTTATTAGCAGCAGTAATACTTACCACTAAAGGCTCTATCCAAGAAAAGCATGCAGAGTTCCTCACCAATCCCACAGTAAATTGGACTTTAGACCACTGAAGCAAAATCCAGAACAGAGATAGAAACCTCCACAATGGGATCCATATGTCTATATTTAAGGATCTACCATCATTTCAGACATCACTAGGCTTGAGAAGCATCTATACATAGTCAGTACATATAAAAGGCAAACTATATTTGATACAAGATACTTTAAGAAATGGCATTATTTTAGGTATCTTAAGACAGTCCATGAGTCCACCTACAGTTGCACTTTTGATTTTTGCTCTCTCCCACCTCCTTGCTCTCTACACAGAGTGAAATTCATATCTAAGAATAAGATTCAAACCACATAAACTGCAAGAGAGATTTTAAGTAGCAACCCCTACTCCCAAGAAAGGTAAGTACAGGGAAGAATGGAAACAAGCTTAATCAGGCTTTAAGCTCTATATTCATGTATTAATATGCTAGAGTACAGCATCTTTGCCAGGGATTTACCTGGCTGCTGAGTTCACAGAGAAGGTGTTCACAGTCCTGTAGGGTTTCCTGACTTTAAGTCAAAGAGAGTTGTCCCCCAGCTCTTCCTTTCTTGCGGAGGATCACCTGTGCACACATAGCTCCAGCTGTGTTGGGGGGACCAGCTTTAACTTGTTATTCACTCAGGGGCTGCCTCCCACATCAAGCTCCCTGTGATCCTACAACCTGGTAGAACATCCCAAATCAGTGCTTGGTCACAGCAAGCCTTTGAACGTTCACATTAAACATGAGGGCCTTGGAGAGTTCAGGTACATTCAAAATTACATGGTACCATTGGTGGAGACATGGCTGTGAAAATGTCTTGCTAAACTCATGAGTGAAATTATTTAGGTTAGAAAGATCTGCTTGGAAACTTCTCTACTGCAGGGAAAGTGAGGACTTGTAAAGCAAGTACACAAAAAATCATCTTCCTACCCCCTTCCCCACACAAAAAAAAAAAAAAAAAAAAAAAAAAAAAAAAAAAAAAAAAGGAGAGAGAAATGCAATAACAACACATGTAATGCTGACCAGAATCCTAGCTAGACTGGCTGGCACAATTTCTCACTTTCACAGCTGGAAGCACAGGTGGTGTGGGTGGTGAGAGAAAAGGGTAGATGGGAATGGGTTGAGCATCCAGGTGGTTCCTTTTCTAGAACATCATCTGGAGTTCACGTACTCCAGCAGGAAAGAAAGACCTGCCCTCTTCCCACTGCAGTACACTCCTAACTCACAGGTGTGCACTTAATTCATGATGTTGCAGAAGGTTTCACTGCCGATGTCAGGAGAGCCCCACTGGTTCTAGGCACCAGTGCAGAGCACAGCAGCTTTCTAAAGGCAGTGCAGCTGGATAATAGGGATTATAAAATCTGCCCAAAATAATCACTATCAATCTTTTGCTGATAGTTATGCTTAATAACTTGCAGAGAAAAGCAGATTTGGGGATTGGAGGAATTTTCCTAGGCAAATGTCTTGCAGCTTTTTGCTTATTAATATTCAATACTTAAAGAGAATCAAGTATTAATAAGTGGATTAAAGGGGAAATGAGTATATTTGCTACTCATATGTCTTGATCAACAAATCACTCCCACAGTGAGAGCTACAGGGCCAGTTCCCTCTGCTTTCCACTGACAGAAATCTTATGACCTCAAGGATATGAAACTGAAATAAAACCAGGAGAGGTTAAGGCCTTAGCTGGGATTAGGGAAATATTTGGAACTCTATCCACATGGGTTTTGCTATAGTATATTCTTAGAGCTTCTGGCCAGAAGATTTTCACTGCTTCCTTCTATACTCATACAGGTAATACGGGGCTGATGATAAGGGATGGACTTTCAGTTTTCAAAATTGTCCAGTTCAACTACAGCCTTTGGCATCAGGAACCCTTCTTAGCTGTTAGAGTGAGCAGAGCTGGAACAGCGCTAAGCACTTCTGCAATTCCCATCTGCCCAGGAGAGGGCATGAAGACAGAAAGGGATGAGAGGTTTGACCCCTCTGTCAGGAATTAAAGGATTTCAGGCTCCAGAAATGTCAGATAGAAGGTCTACCAAATTTGCTTCTTAAAGGCGAGGGAAGGGAAGAAAAGCTCCTTTAAAAGTTTGCAGCTAATGTGGGATGATGCTAGATGCAAGAGAACCCTTTTTTGGTGTACATTAAAAGTATGTAATTCAAAGCCCTTTAGAATGATCACTTATCTAAAAAAAATATTGAAAACAAAACAGCACAGAAAAAATTAACAAACAACCCCCAACTATAGAAATAGAAATATTTGTTATTCTTAATTGTGCTTCATAATTATGGGTAATGATTTGTTTTTTGTATTTATGAAATTACAATACTGCATCAAGCTGTTCAGCTTTGTTTTTATCTTTCTCCAGACATAGAGGATACAGTTTAGATCACAAACTTTGTACAAAATCTACTGGAAATATTGAAATTTTTTTCTTTTTCAAATTCCTTGTCATAATTCAATACAAAGTGCAGCTAAAAATTAATTTTAGAAAAAAAAGTATAATTAATTAAATTGTTACTTTTAGTTGCCTAGTTTCCTCTCTACTCTTTTTTTTTTTTTTTTGAAAGCCCCTTTTTAAAGAAAGAAAGACTTCATCAATCTTTGCCTGCTCTTTGTTAACAGGATGCAAATTTGACAAAGTAGGAGAAATCATAACAGTAATTATGTTCCTGAAAATGTCATACAAATTATGTCTGGATGGATTGAGAAAAGAGCCAAGCAAGTTCTTCCCAGGATTAAAAGGGCTTCAGCATGAACTGAAGCATCACCTGTTGTGTGTGACCTCCCAATATCCACACAGCAGTTTGCCTACTAAGTGACTTGTCAGCATAAGCACCTCTCGGCTCTGATCTCTGTACCTACAGCTTTTCTTGCTCAGTGGGAGGTCAGGGGATGTGAAAGTGAACCAAGAGAGAAGTCCCAGCTGTGGGCAGGAGCACAGGGGTAAGTGTTTAAAAGCACAGAAAAGGTGGCATCCTCAGGTTTGCTCCTCAGGAACTAACCTGACTGTTGTTTGGGAGGTTTTTCCTGCTGCTTAAAAAGACATTTCTGTCCTATTTGAGGGCTCTTACTCCTTTGAAAGTAAGCGGGGCAAAACACTGTGTGGTTTGTGTATGTGTGTGCTATTCATTGGCTGCTCAACACAGTGGGACAAAATAAAATGTTTGCTTCTGTGCATGGCTTACATGTTGCTTACAGCAACCCTACCACTGGGAATAATCCAAAGCACTCAAAAACCAGCAGCCTGGAAGCCACAGATACGGCTGTAGTGGAGAGCACTCAACAACAGTGGTTAGTTCTGTTTCTCTAATGGGGGCTCAAGTCTTCTTTACAACCAGGGAAACAGAACTAGGAAACATCATGTGCCAGGGTACCTTGGTTGCATCTACCCTACAAGCAAACAGAGAAATTTATCTCTGGGGACATCAACAACCTGGCAATTTTCACTACACTTTAGCACAAGATAAATTTTTTGGCTAGAAACTTGGCTAGAAAATGAAAACAAATGCACTTTGATTCAAAGTTGAACAGTCTTTTCAGTCAGTTGCATCAGAGCTTTTTCTTCTCTCTGGCCACAGAACAAACCTGAAACTGCACAGATTATTTTCTTTTCTTTGAGGGAAGAAGTATAAGATTAAGTAATAATCAATAGCAGACAGTAAATAAACCAATCTCTTAATGGATTGCAAAGGGACTTCAGAGGTCTTTGTGCTGCATGGCAGCCAGTACCAAAAGAGCAGGCAATCACCTTTAAAGAGTGGAGACAAAGTGTCTGTGCCAAAGAAAGGTCACACTCAACAGCAAGGATACATGCTAAACCTTAGAAAGCCTAAAAGCAGCTGAGGTAGTAGGATGGATCATTCTCCCCCTAACTGGACAAGGCGTCAAAGTGCATTTGTCACTGCTCTGCTGTACAAAAACCATTGCAATGCCTAAAGTCAGACCTACAGAAACTAACTGCCCTCGACAATAATACAGAGATTCATAAGCTACAGCTTAACATTTTTTAACAAGGTCCTAGAGGATTCAGAAATAAACTTTCTGCTGGTGAAAAGCAGTCTGAAGCAGTGCTGATGATCTGATGCAATGCTGATTATATGACACAATGCAGACTTATCTGTATTTGCAGAATAGAAACAGTTGTCACAGAAACAAAGGATAAGTGACCAATTGCATCAAAACATAATCTAATCATAAATGTCTAATATTCATAGCACTAAAATTGTTAAAATTGTTAAAATTGTATCCCAGTCAGGTCAGATCACATGATTTGCTACTCCTTATATTCTCTTTTTACACCTTTGTTCCCTCATAAGCTCTTCTACCTTGCCACCTTCACTCTCCTCCTAATATACAGCCAGTGTCTCCTTGCACTTTCCAATGGGCCCAGGTTGTCTGGTTTTACACTCTTTTTTAATGTCTGTGACACAGTACTGTTACAGTAATTTCACTCTTAGTCAGCAATTCTGTTATGAGCCCCTACCCCACGTTTTGTTTTTAATGCAATGTCTCTCTTGGCTTCTGCTTCTCAGTATTTGGAAGCCATGTCTGGCCTTTTGTCAGCACAACTCAACAACTTCCATGCTTTAGTTCTTTATCTGTAATATGAATGCATCTTTTCCAATGCCATTTTCATGCCTTGTCCATTTAGACAAATGGAGAGTGGACATCCCTTCATTTAAGCACCTGATTTCACATGAAGCCATTCAAGTAATACTGAAGTAAAATCAGGAAAGCAGACAACAGCATAATCCCACATCCCTTCTAAACACTTCTCTTAACCTTTGTCTACTTACCAAAACACAGCTGGAAACTGGAGTTCCTGTTACGACCCAAAGTGAAACAGAAAAAATCTCAATATTATTACACCTTTCAGTTATACTCTTCCTCAGCTTGTTGCATCAATTTCTTTTTCTTAGAAAGCCCCTGTTTTTCACATGCCCAGACTTTTTAGACAAAAATAAACTGAGACAAAGATAGCTGCAGTCCACAGGACATAAAAAGTGTATTCCTATCCCCTGTATTCTTGTAACAGTTTTGCTGTTGTGGTTTCAGGGAAAACAATCATGGGGTTCCTGTGTCTGTCTATATTCATATAAAAACATTCAGCAGCTGCTGTCCACCACTGCCAAATACTCAATACAACTTCTTGGAAATAAAAAAGAAATACATTCAAGAAGAGAAGCAGCAGTATGGTCCCATCTCTGGACCTGGACTGAAGAGTTGCAAGAACAAATAATTGTTTGAAAGCTATTAAGTTATAAAGGTATTTTTCTCTTTTGTTTTGGCTGTTTCATTTTCTCCTTGCAATAGTCTACCTGAAGCAAACTGTTTTTCTTTATTAAACTAGAGTAGGTTGAGTTTTCATTGGTGAGTACCAATCTCATACCCTAAACAGACTATCATTCAAGCCTGGAGATTTTATTCTGATGAATTACACTACATAGGAAAAATGGAAATAACAGTCAGGAACTGCTTTCCCATTATATCTTGTTGAGTTGCACTGATTGGTTGCTCAAAAGCAAAACCTGTTTAAGAAATCAAAGCTAAATAGTGCAAATGAAAGAATCTGAGGAGATACAAGAGGAGCTTAAAATTCACAGTCTATCCATTCTGCATACTTTGGATTCAAATGTTAAAAGAAATAAAAAACACTTCTGGCTACAAGTGATACATGACTGAGATGTGCTCTAAATTAAAATCTTTGGATTTGATAAACTGTATAATGATGTCATAAATATTTAGAAGTACTACCACTTTTATCAGGGGGAAGAAATCTCCATGATAGCATGCCTTTCAGCTCTCATGGTGCTAAACCAAAAAAAATGTGGATTATAAAACTATTAATTAAGCTTAGGATAAAACTGAAATCTCTAAGTTAGGCACTTTTTCTTTTCTGGTGTTTTGGGGTTTTTTTTGGTTTTTTGTTTTTTTTTTTTGGTTTGGTTTCGTTTTTGTTTTTGGGGATGTTTTGTGTTTTTGCTGATGTTCTGCTCCATTACCTGTCTGAGAAAGTAGCAGATGGTTGTAAAAGGTTCAGATAAGTATCTTGCTAGGGAGACAGCAAATACAGCTGGGTGATTTTAGCATCTGTACAGCTTCTAAGAATACAGAGAAATTCACTGAAGTGGTTAAAAAGGGAGCTGGAAGGTTGGAACAAGGGCAGGCATGGTGTGGAGAAGGTCCATCTGAAAGCAGCCTGGAGATCCATTGAAAGTCCTCACATTATTCTGGATTTCTGAAAATTTCTTCACATAATTATGACTCTATTTCTCTTCTAGATTTATTAGTAGGACAGTCCTTACTTGGTGATACTGCTGCCATAAGGGCTTTGGTTCTACAGAACCAAACTAAAGCTCTTCAGAGCTTTATCACCAGTACAGGTACTTTGAATTTTAATGTGGACATCAAATTTTCTCAGAGCAACATACAGCTTTAGGACTTAATTTACAATGTGATGAGCACATGGGAAGTTAAAAGTTGAAGACTATAGTTGATGTAGCAACATGTTTTACTATGTACATTTATCTGTAATGCTTTAGCTTTAAAACCAGAAGCATTTTATTTCTTTTAGCATGAACATTGAACCTGATATGGTTAAATCAGGCAACTTACCATTGTTGAAGGATTGCCACTAAAAGCTAACTGATAGGTTTGATAGGGAAGTTGGAGGCTGAGTTTGCCTGACCTTCAGAAGCAGTGAAAGATACTGAGAAATGTGGGGGCAGCTCCACCAAAGCCAACTGATTAACTCACAACCACCAGGGTGTCAGGGCTCATTAAACTGGCAAAACAAAAAGTACAAGAGGATGGACATATTAGAAAAAGAAAACAGATTTTGACAGGAAAGTTCTGGTTCATAAAAGGTAGAGACAGCAGGGGGGTTGCAGCTTAAAAAGCAGGCAAGACAGCCAGCATTAATTAAGGTCGGTTGAATAGGCATAGAAATATGATGAGAGAGGTCAGGACATCTATACTGAGCTGGTGGAGAGAGGACAGAGGAGAGCTGTAAATCCAATCTTCTGAAGCAGGGAGGGAGACTTTGTGAGGAAAACGTGGGTACGAGTTCAGGTGCCTGGAATCTTCCCTGGAGCTGCCACTCCCCTCGTGACTCATTTACATTTATTTCTTTTACTGATACTCCTCTCCTTGCTCCACTGTTGATTTCTACCATAATGTTCTCATTTTTGGCTTGCTGATTTAAACACTTGTGAGTTCTGGGAGGAAAAAAGACAATGTATTGATGAGATTCCCTTGCTTCAGAAGGAGAAGAAATATACATGAAAATGACAGTTCACTTATGATGACTTAAAGATCTCTAAGTGCATGCATATCTGCAAATGGTGGGCTAAGGCTCTCTGTCTTTCTGCTATAGAAGGCACAGTACATGAACATTAAGAAAGGAACCGCCTAGAAGTCACATCCCTTGAAATGACTGAGAAACAGCTGGGAAAACAAAGAATATGACAAAAATTTATTGTGTAAAACTACACAATAAATCAACAGGAAGTAACAGTCAGGTGTTCAGTAAGCCATGACAAATGCAGGTATGAGAAATAGAGTCATAGCAAACAGAGACAGACATCTGGTGTGTATCTCAGCAGGGGTTTTTTTACAGAATAAAGAGCAAAGAAATGTAAATAAATAGCTCATTTGTGATCTAGTTTAACAAATAAAAAGCATAATAACAATGAAATTTCCAGATGCCAATAACTATGTCTCTAGCAGCTTAAGTCAGGAAACTCACCAGCTTTCTATCTATAAGCAGCTTGTTTTATATGACTGTGTTATTTTTGAAATATTATTCAATTGATTTTCAAGAGGGCTAATTTTAACATGCACTTTTCCCTAAAAAGTAATTGTAAGTGTTTGGTATTAGGATGGCACATTCTTTGCTCTCTGAATATAATGAAATAAGAAAAGAGAAATTACAGTTAGATCTTTGGGCCTTTGATTTGCCCTCAGAGAAGGCAAGGGAGGTCTGTGCTTTTCAAGGCACATATCCTATGCCTTCTCCTTTCTGTGTTCCTGTAACTAGACTTTGCATCATATGGCTATTGTTAAAATAATACACAAAATACATGAAAAGGTGTTGTTTTGGTTTTTTTCTCTTTTGGAAAGAGGAGTTCATGGTTTCAGGGGCTTACTCTGCTGAGATTTAGGTATAAAAGAATAGTAACCAGTTAGAGAGAGTAATGACAACTCTGAACATAAGGTCCCTTCTGTGAGCATGCAATGAGACAGACTCATTTCATTCAACTAACACAGCACCCATGTTCCAAACCCTGTAAGTTAAGCTCCATGAGGAGTAGGTATGTTGCATTTCCATCCACAATCCTTAAAAAATCCACCCAACAAAACAGATGCCAGAAGAACACTAGGAGCAATGAAGAAGACTTAAAAAGATTGGTCTGTTCTTGGGCTGAGCACACTGCTTCCTGACTGAGGTTCTTCCTTCCTGTCTCCCCCAAAATGGGATTCTCTATGGAACTGGCAGCTCCCCAGATTTTGTCAGCTGTTAGGCTTAGTATCTTCACTGTGCAGGATGTTGGCTGCTGAAGAGAACCATCTGTTTAACCTGCTGACACAGGCCTTAAGCTAAAGGGTCTCTCTGGGAGACTCTGAACAGCCCACTGGTCATTCCTGCCCTGAAAGAAGGGAATTGTCTGGCAGGCGCATCAGCATGTGCTTTCAGAAGTGGTGAGTGTCAAATATTGACATTTTGAAAGAGCTCAGGCTGAAGAAGTGCCCAGGGACAAAGACCACCAGCCTGTCCGGTAGAGCCATGCCTGAGAGGGATTGACTTGTCCAAAGTACCTGTGCTCTCTCCTTACTCATGGGAGTTACCAAAGCAATAAATACGTATCTTTTAATTTGGGTAATTATTTTGGCATGCATGAAATCTCTGTTGATATTATATTGCCATTGTATGAAGAACAGGTGGAAGCTTTTGTTGTAAAACAGAGCTCAAAATTCAGCAACTAGACAGAGATGTGCGTCTTTAATTTAAATGTTGAAGGGAGACACATTATTTGATCTTCTGTACTATATAGAATTGTTCTTACACCAGGACTACAGAATTTCCTAATGAAATTAATTGCATCCACATTTGAATGGTGCATATGTTTTGGGTTTTTTTTCTTTTCTGAAAAACAGGTTCCCAAGAAATGGGAATTCTGAGCAGTGGCAGGAGCAGAGAAGTGAAAAGCACCTCCTGAAAAGCTATTTGTTGATTTTAGGTTTTGCGCTTAGGTATGACAGCTGGAGGAGCTTACTGTCCTTAAATTGAACATAGACTCACAGCATAAGATTGTCAGCACCTTCTACAAGCAAGAAGAGAAATATAAGAGAAATGGAATTCAAGCACACATCCTTCTGAGTTTCTTTCGAAACTCTCCTGTTTTGAATGTATCTAAAGAGACCCTCATGTGACTGATTTTCCCAAGCAGGTAGTGTAATATAAAAAACCCAAAAAAACCCAACCAACCAACCAAAAAAATTAGTACAGGCTCCTCTGGAAACTAATATTCCCTCTTACAAAAATCAATTAAATTCATTAAATTCATCAATTAAATGTTTTTAACTACTATCCCCTACATTTTTGCAAACTGTGATTACCAGATTTCCTCTCACTCTCTTCAAACCCTGTTGAAAACAGCAGCCAGCGGAAGAAATACAGTGATGCAGAGAACATATATGGAAAGAAACCTTGTCAGGCCAGACAAGAAGAAGCTCATTTCCTGCTAGTTTTTGTTCCAACCTGTCTCCTCTTTCTTGTTCTAGAAAGACAGAGCCATGAACACTTTTTTCAGCAAGTTATCTATTCAATGATTTCAGCTCTCTTTCCTGGTTGTAAATGATCCATAATTGGTGGATATTCAAATAAACCGAATGAATGGTTTATGCAAATTTGACTGTTGCTTTGAAAGATTTCTCATTATTCATGTTGTGTGATTGATTGTCTGAGTCTCAGAGTATTGTTTCTACTCCAGGAGTGGAGAAGTCCTACAACCAAAAGGAAATTTCAAGATGGCCAAACATCATCAGGGCTGTTCTTTACATAAACATCAGTTACTACTAGTGTTTAAAATATTTTCCCTTTCTGCAAAAGAAAAAGTGATATATAATCAAAGCCACGACTTTTGACATACAAAGCAAAGGGAAAAGGATACTGAAATGAGCCTGCTACTTCTCCCCTGTACAAATTGTCACAATTATGTGGCACTCACCCCGGAACAATCTTTGAAATTATTTGACAGTCATTTGCAAATACATAAAAATAATTCATCATGTAAGAGATCTTCAGAAGAAATGACTAAAACTTGGTCAGTGGTTTTGCTCAGCTGATAAGCTAGGCTGTCTGAAATTTGTGTTCTTTTGTAGGTGATTTCCTTTATAAACAAGTTAATATTGGTATTGTTCACCAGGTATTTACAGCTAGTCACTGAAATCAGAAACTCAGGAATGAGCTTCATTTCTGAAATTCAGAACGAGTAAAAGTGGTCAGAACAACCAAGTATATCTTTTATGAAGAAGTCCATTGCTTAAACTCAAGATCATACATAAGGGAGCTGAAAGCCAAATGGAAGGTACTTCAGCCTGTTCTTCCTCACTGTTCCCTCTTCTTAATACTTACGAAGTTGCTACAATTGTGTAGGTCTTATGTTAAAAAAGGAAAAGCATCTAAAGCTCATTTTATCATGCTGGTAAATAGAAAAAGAAAGAATTCATGGGGGGAGGAAGTATTCTACATATTAGTATGTATAATGTCCTGACTCAGAAAAACCCTTAGCACAACCTATAAAGTAATTATTTTTGTTCACTCTGTTTTTTCCTATGAAACAATGATTTGGGGTATTTTTCTTTCATGGCTTTTATTTCTTTAAATACTACACATGATGCCCACACATCCCTTTTTACAGAGCCCTTACATTGTACTATAGCCAGCATGACAGCACAGAGGAACAGTCTCAAAGCAACACAGCTCCCAGATATTTGGCATTTTCCAACCATCTATCACTTAGCCCTGCTTTTTACCCTCCAAATAATGGTCTCATAGCAAGTGCTGATATAATACTCTTATAGTCAAATACACAGAAGATCCTCTTAAAGACATGTGGATACTGCCCTTAAGCAGGAGACTTGCCCTTCCTATTACCTCTGTTCGGCCCCATTTTTGAACTCTTCATGCCCTTTTATCCCAAACCCAAAAAGTCACCTTGTTGCACCCTTCCAAAGCCCCTCTCTGCATCAGCTGGCCCTTACTAATTTGTCTTGAAGCTTCCTTTGTTCTTTTTCCCTGCTTCAAAATCATTTTTATGCTCTGCTGCCTTTATAGGAAAATGCATTGATTTGAATAGAAAATCCATGTTGTTACTTCCTCCCTCTGACCCCTGTTTATTGACGATATTTGGAGGGATAGGAATTTGTACATCTAGAAAGCATCTGCAGCAGAGATTTTCAGCAACAAAATCTCCACAATAAAAACAAGAGACCTGAGTAGTGTTTAGAGAAAACATTCTGTTTTCTGTGAACCAGCACCTTCAACAGCTATTTCACTCCTCTAAGAGAATATTTTTATCCTCTTGTGTGAAATGTGTTTCCTCTTTTACACTGAATAACTTTGGTCTTTAATCTAGATCTAAAAATGCTGTATCTGTGGCATCACAGCTCTTTACTTCAACTAATGACTGAACTTTCTGATCCCAGACATTTAATCTCTGTGTGTAAGCATGTCAAGTTGGCTTGGAAAATGAAAATTGCAAATAACTTTCTCCAGAAGTCATAATCTCCCAATATAAGAGCAACATTTTTGTTTTATCTAAAAGGAAAGATACAAATCAACATCTAAAGATCTGACACCAATTAATATAATCCCCCAATTTCTCTAATGAAAATTAGTGCACATAATGCTTCACACATTTAATCCAAAAAGGTAAGACCATTACCTGGTATTTTCTGGCACAACCCAGTTGAAGAAATCAGGGCTATGCTGATTTATACCAGCTAAGGATTTTGACCCCATGTTTGCTAACACTGCCCTGGTATTTTTCTTCTGTCTGTTGACTTTTTCATTAATTAACTAATATGTGATTTGTTTTGCTGAATAGGAAAATTGTATTCAATTTGCTCTTGTAATTAAGGTATATGATCGACCACTTGTTATTCAAAAATACAATGAACTGTTAAGGTCTGTTCAAAGAAAAAAATGGTACTTTGCCTCTACAGCAGCATGTAGAGTCCTTTAAAAAGCTGTAGAGATTTAGAGAAAACAATTTTGAAGTCCTTACAAGCTAAGTACTTTGCACAGACACATGATAAAGCTCTTATGCATTTCTCAACAAGAACAATGACTCTGTAATAGAAATAAAAGCATAAAAGCATTAAAGTCATGGTGGCCATGGAACACGCATTCACAAACATGCCCTATATTAATTGAAATGTATTGACTGTAAAAGTATTAACCCTATTCTAAGGTAGGTAGTGAACAGAACACTGAATTAAGTTGCACTAATGATTTATTTCTTTTACCAGTATGTTGCACTTAAACATTCCCACTGAATCCCAACCTGCATGAATAACTGAAATCCTCACATGTCAGAGACAGGCTGGTTTTGTGGCATTTCCACCTAGATCTCTAGCATGAGAGATTACCTCATGGGGGAGCCTGTTCCTAGGTATATTGCAGGTGGATGAGATATTCTCAGGAGACTTATCTCTGTTCCTGAACTTCTCAGTGCTTCACTCTCCTGCAGCAGCTTCCAAACCTTATACTGCATTGTTATATTACAGCAGCACAAGGAGAGTGGCCTTGAAACATTTATGGTAAGTTTGCTTTCAGATAGGGGCAAAAGACAACCAAAGATATGCCAGGGCTTACCTTTCCCAAATATTTACGGGAAAGAGCAAACTCCTTAAAAGGCCAATGTAAATAACACGAGAAAACAATTTTTTGCATTTTTATCTTGTAAGCTAAAGCATGAAAGAATTCAGCATCTTGCTTAGAGACCTGATTCTTGATCTGATGCTACTCGCTACCAGACTAGTGCTTTAACCAGAGTTAACTCACAACTTCCCTGTAAAGCTCAGTCTTTTCTTTCTCATTCTTTCACTAGAAAGCATTGAGAGAAGCTATCGGAAAATTAGCAAAAAATATTCATGGAGAACCCATTTCAAAATGACCAAGTTACCCAGAACAGTGATTTTCACTGTACTGACACAATTTGATGAAACCTTATTGAAAGAACAAGTATTCTTCATTTGAAAAGGAAAATACATATTAAATTCTTTCATGGTGCAAAAACATGGGAAAATTTGCAGCTTCTAGAACGTGATATTCTGGCCCACAGTGAAGTGCATACCAGGCACATATACAAAAATTTCTAGAACAAATACTTTTAGTAGAGAAGCTTACATGAGCAGTAGAAGCCACAGGAAAGCACAAACTAGAGATAAAGTGAAGGTAATGGACTGAAAAAGGAGTGCAGCTCTGAAGAATAGCCTTGAATGAGAACCATCTGTACAGAATTATGTCTAAAAGATGTTGGCAATGAAATATGTCCTATTCCTTTCCTTGTGGGTTTAGGAAAATGGGATTTTTTTCATTTTTTAAAGTAAAGATTTTTTGTATCTTTTGTTCTCCATCAATCAGCAGAACCTCAAATTTGACTTTTCTCAAAGTGGATAATGGTTCCTGTTTACTAGACAAACATGGTTTATTTATATCATAAACTCCATAAAAATAAATACTGAAAAGTTTTTTACAAGATTTTAGATAGATTTTTAAAAGTATGGAGAACTGGTGATAAGTTTTGGCCTAAATTTTAAACTGCAGAAGGCCAAAATTCGAACATTAGACATATATTAAAATAATAAGCTGAGTCATTTAGGAATAACTCAACACTTTAGGAGATCTTCAAATGTTTAACACTGAGCTCGGATGTCTAAAATATCAACGTTTTCTTCCTCTAGAAAGCGTGTCCCTTTCCAAGGAGCAGCACGTCTTTGTTAGAGTTGTGCCAGAACTTTCTGGGTAAACATGACTGTCCTGTGATGAAAGGAAGTTCACTTACAAGGCCATTCCAAACTGGCGTTCAGATCACCTGAGGAATGGTATGGAAGTTGCAAACACCTTGAGATATTGAGTAATGCTTATCTTGTATATCATATTTTCTACCCTAATATTGACTAGGAAATTTTCTGCTAAGTACACTGATCTCAGCCTTCAAAGAAATTTTCCAGCTTAATTTTTAGGGTTCAATTAGTCTGGGCAAGGCCTGGATTGCTTGAGGTGCACCTTTGAAGACGTACAAATCTTCCAAACTGAAAAAAGTACTGATTTTGTACCTTTGTAAATTTACCTTTGTAAATTCTCTTTAAGGAGTTTATCAAAGAAAGGCCAGACTAAGACTAAAACCATTGACTCATTAGAGCAGCAGGAAATATGGATTCACTCCATCAAAACTAAAAGCCAGTATATTTTTTTCTCTTGAAAAAAAAAGATATCTCACAAGCCCATTCCCAAAACTTGACTTTGTCAGTTCTGAACCACCCAGATTTGTCCACAATTTATTATTCACAAATATTCATACATCTTTCATGTCCAAAGTAAAGAACCTGTCTTCCATTTTTACCCCTTGCTCACTTTGAAGTTATCAGCAAAACTCAGGTAATGCCCACATGATAATGTTAAAGGACATAATCTCTCTTCAAATAAATTTCCATAGCCATCCACTTCTTTCTATCATCTTTTCCCTTACTGTCAATCCATTCATATGCTTCCTCTCCTACCTTTAATTATTTTCTCTTTTCTACCTTTAATTTTTTTTCTTTTTTAAAAAAATTTTGCTCATTTCTCTTTATTGCTGAATGTTTTGCCTTTTTTCCCTCTACATTTTTGTTCGTTGTTTTTTCTTCAGTCTTTCAAAGTATTCCAGCCATCTTTCAAATGGGCTTTTATCCCACTCCTAGCTCATTTTTAGACTCTGTTCCTTTCAACTTATTTTCTTCTGTTTTGTTACCCATTTTCTTTAGATCTCTTTTCAACAAATCTGACTTCCTCAAAATGTTTCCCTGGAAATACCTCTGACATACTGGAAATGTTTGAACCAGGATGATTTCCTCTCCATAGGTGAAAATAGCATGAAAGAATCAACTTGACATCAAAGGCCCCAAAAGACACAGCCTCTGTTAGTAGCCCTTCTAAATGTCCAGTGGAATTTCTAATTAAAATAAGAACTGATAGAACTGATTTTTTGCACATATAGTGCTATGCCCTGTTCATATATGTTATGCTACCTGTGAGAAATGAAACGCAACATTAGACAGAAGTTGAAATACTCCAGGGAAACAAAATTTAGGGGACTATCTGGACAGACGTTTTCCACAGATTTGAATACAAAATGCCAGATGAGCATCAAATCCTACTGAAAGAAAAAAAAAAAAGGATAAACCCAGCAATAATAATGCCTAAACTTTGAATTTCTTCAGCACATCCTGGCAAATAGCTGTTTTACTGTGAAAACAGTAGTGTATATAAGCATGCATATAAGTTTAGTCTGGTTGTTATGGAATATAATATTTAATGGTTCACATGAGGCACCGTGTACACATTGTACAATTACACTTTGAAAACATACTCTCTAGTTTCTGTCAGCAGTACAGAACACAGCATGTGCATATTGTTTCCTACCTGTTTTGTTCAGTACATGGGTTTTTAAGCCACAAGGTCTCTAATTCAGCACGGGCAGTCCTTATGGTTGCAAATGTGGGACTCAAGATTGTCAATACTGGCTTTAAAAGGATATAATAATGCTATGGAAACTGACTGACTATTTTGTGTATCATATGAATTGGAGTCATTAACAGTGGACTCCTCACCCCAGTCATAATTAATGTCTATGGAAGTGCTTCAGTCTGGCTTAACCTGACTTGAAAACATTTTGGTAGATCCTTTAGCCACTGGCTTAAGTTTAGTTGGCTGAAGATCCCTCTAGATATGAGTGTGAAAGGCTACCTCCAACAGCGCAACCTGACATGTCACTTTATCTCCTCACCTCATTCTGCTCTTTGCTGCAGTTTATCCTTTACACTCACCTCAGCTTCTCCTCTTCAGACCTGCAGAACCTCCAGCAGGATGGCAGTGAGTGGCCAAAGCACAGGAAAAGTGTGGGGTCACTGATTTCAGCTCCACTTTGGGAGAGTGTTTCAGCACAAGTTTGGTGTTTCAACAGCTGATATGGTGACTTTGCTAGACAAGAGAAAATTGTGACTTAATCCATTAGTGGCTTCTACTGATTCCGATGGACTCATCGTCAGGACCAGATTCCTCCTCAACAGAGGTTTTTCTCAGTAAAATGATTATTTTATTTTTTAATACTTATTAGGATTTTTTAAACTATTCTATTTTTAGAAAATTTACATCTTTTAAAACTATGAAAAAAGTGTTCTGAGAAGAATACTAGTGGAAATGGGTTAAGATATGGGATGCTAAACCACAGGGGATTTCTCTGAGTATCCCTTTTAACTGGTAATACATGCATGGTGGCTGTATCTTCATGACATAGATACAAAAGGCTAAAAAAGGAAAAGTATGGGGTTTTTTTGAAGTGTGCTTAAGACCAGCACACACTTTATGCAGCCAAGAGGAAAGGAAATGCAACCTATTTTCTGAAGTAGCCGCATATAAAACAAAAAGAGAAATAATCGATCCATGTTTACAGTTCCAGTGATGAGCAATTCTGTGCTAGCAAGCAATGATATTTTCACCCCTTTCTTCATGCTGGTTCTCTCTTAGGAATAGCTAGCACTTATTGATTACTATTAGAGGGTGCAAAAGGAACACATTTCGAAAAGAGCAACAGTAGCAACAGGCTTTGCCTGTTTTTTGTAAAGACCCTGGAAACAGTGTACGAAGGGTCAGCTCTGGAGTCCGTGATTTTTCCTTCTCAAGATTACTTAGGAAGGAGTATTAGGCAGTGGGATGCAGACTCTGGGTCATGAAGCAAGGGGGCATGCATCAGTGAGGCAGACCACAGAGGAGGAGGTAATGCCCCTGACTGAGGGCTACACTTGTGAGGTGCACGTGCTGATACCACTGACAGCCACCAAACACAGGAGCCACAAGGCAGGAGCAGGGCCCAGGCAGTGCTCAACTGGAGATGGTTCCAGCCTTCTTCTAAGCCCCAGGGCAAAGACAGCACACTGCAGCAGGTGGTGGAACCAGAGCTCATGGCATTGTTCCCAAAAGAGACACCGCAGATCATCTCTGATCTTTCTAAGGAGAGGGAAGACAAGCCTTGTGAGGCCTGACAAAAAGGACCTGGCACCAGAAGTTGGCTTGACAGCCTGAAAAAAAGCTTACTTCTTTAAAAAGTACAATGTGCAGTACAGAAAGGTCCTCAGATATTTAAAACACAGAGGCAAGGGAACTACAGGAGGTCAAGAGGGAGCAGCGTTTGGTCACATTTCTGCTATGTTAATTAAGGCAGCTCCTTTACCTCCATAAAACATGCATTAGTGCAACTTTCTTGATAAGGGCAAGTCTCTATTTACTCTTTTCATTGTCATTGTCAGTAGGCATTTTAGAAGACAGAGGAAGACATTAGAACTACTGATTTAAATATCTCTGGTTCTGAGATCAGCACAGCTCAAAATTTTCTCTCCATTCATGCCCTTTTCTCCTCCTATCCATTCAGCAATAAATACCAGCAAGATGTGTCAGCTGTCCTGGGATTGGGGGCAGATGTTTTGTTAATGTGTTTAATCTACTCACCATATCTCCACTGAGTGAAGCAGAGTTGGCTGTCCAAATGGCTTAAAAAAAAACATGGGACATGGGGCTGTTGGGGGTGGGTGAGGTGTCTACAAATCATTGCAATCTTAAAATTTTACATCACCGGTCCCAGTGTAGATGGCATCCAGGAAAGATGGCTGGAACACAATAGAACACATAGGGATCTTTGTCCAGATCTGCAGTGTTGGGAAAAAATATGTCCCCACATACTCTAGGTGAGTTAGCACCTAGAATCCTGATATGGCTATGAACTATGCAGAAAAGAGTAATGAAAATGTTATCCCATTGATAACAGCATTAAACCTAACAGTTCACAGGCAGTCAGATGGGGAAAGTACAAGGGAGCAGTGAACATTAGAATAATCAGAGGCCAGAAGACACCAGGGCCTAACAATTTACAAATTTTTTTGTGGTCATCACCATTGAGATGTTTTCAAAAGATATATTTTTATAAAGATCTGCATACAAAATTTCCAATTTTGCCCTTCCTGTGTGTAATGGAGGATGTGGAACACTGTTTTTAAACAAATTTGACAAATGGGCAGTGTCAGGGTACAAAGGGTCAGCCTTGTCCATAAGTGCAGAAGTTGACTGTCAGTTCCCTCATGTGAAATATAAAATTCAGGATATGGATAGGCTTCTCACTGGAAAATGATCATTGCTTCACTAGGTGGGCAAGGATGCTTTACCCCTAAGGTGTTGTTCATTAATAGTTTAACTAAGTGCACAACATGATTGCCCTTGTCATGCCCTTAGCTTTCCAAATAAAAGAGAGGGGGTAACAACTGAGAAGGTCAGAAACAAGAAACTGTGTTCCCAACTCAAACACATCTCTTATGAATGTAGTAAAGGTTCTCAAGAATAAATCCTCAATGAAGAGCTTGTAAAGATCTAATGTTTTGTCAGTTGAGTGTGGGATGAAATGTTGGAGTTTTTCTTAAAAAAACTAAGCAAAACTAAAGAAACACTAACAAAAAGCCAAACTGTTTGAACATCTTGAAACTTTATAAAGCTCAGTAACTTTGGAGCCTATTTTACCCACTAAATAAATACAAACTTCTTCCATTTTTGCCTTAATGTGATTTAAGGGTGGTTTCCAGGTTTCCAGAGCTGACAGAATGGGCTTCGACTTCTACAGTAGTGTGGTCTGTACAACTAAGATAAAACTTTTTAGTGGGTGCTCAGCATCCAAATGCCTCTCTCAAGATATAACCAGCATACATTACTGCAAAAAAAGTGAACTCCTCCATCAAGATGCACAAGCTGTATGCAAGTGTCTCCTGATGACATTTGTTGGCTGCGTAAGATTCAGGGCTTTGTTAGGTTAGGAAGAAGAGTGTGCATGGAACCTGAAGGGCCAACACTCAAGTTTGTGAGAGATGCAGTTTGCTCTATTTTTACTGGTTGTTGCCTCCTCACCAAACTCATATTCCATTTCTGAATTTTCCCGCAAAAACTTTGAATACGTAATAGAAATTCTCATGATTATTTCAGACAAAGAAAGTAAGTTGCAGAAATTATGAACAGTATTCTTTCAGCTAACCATGTGCCATTTTGAAGAAAAAATCAGAATAATAAAGATTTTGAGAAATGGATTTTGCTTGTTCTGTCCAAGTAGTTTTGAATGTTTAGATTAGAAAAGCAGCAATCATCAGTTTAGGACAGTGTAGCACTGTCTACTGTGGAGTAATGACTGCAAAGTTAGCTCAACTAGATATGATGAACCAGCCTGAATCTTTCAGTGAGTTCATTAAATCTCACCATCCAAAACCCAGCCTAGCCAGAAGAGCTGATGCATCTGGAAAAAGAAGAAAAAAGAAAAAAAAAGTGTAGCTAGTTCAGCTTGACCAGAAAAAAAAGTCTGTTGGGACAAAATCTGCTTTAGGCACATCTGGCAAGCTGGACTTTCCTGTCCATATCCTGTAGCTGCATAGCATGAGAAGCTGGAAAAAAAGACAGAGAAAAAGAAGCTTGAAGCCACTTTTAGGCATCAGAAGCAACTCACTGCTGAAAAAGCATCTGAATATTAACACAAGATCCAGCTGCAATTGTGGAGACAGGAAAAAGCAGCTGGAACAAGACAGCAAGAGGGAAGCCAAGCAAGGGCAGAAAACTCTGCTGCTGGAGAGGCAGAGGAAGGATCCAATATCCCAGCTTGCCCGCCGCACTTTACACCCTTGAGAGCTGTGTACTTGCCTTCTCTAAGAGATCTCTTTTCCTGTGGAGACCCTTATATGTCACATATTAACAGTTAGCAGAAAAAACATTACATACCTGTTCTGATTTTTAAGTATGAATGAGGAGGACAGGAGGGAGTATGCTAGTTATTCTCAGGACTCCAAGTCCAGATGTTGTGACAGATGTCTGAAGAATCACTGTTGTTAAAATTTCAACAGATTTATCTGAAAGCAACAGTTTTTGAAAAATATGCTCTGAAAAGAGAGGGGATAAAGAATGGAAGATACAAGAAGAAAACACCAAAATGACTAAACAGAAAGAGTGGGAATTTTTCAACTAAATGCTTTCTGGGATTCACTGATTCACAGAAATGAAACTTTTCACAGCAGACTGTTTCTAATAATTTCTCAGGTAGGGGCCCACAGGCACAGTGCAGACCTCCTGTGCAGACAGAGAGAGAGAAAGACTCATTGCACACAACTTAGTATTGCAGACATAAAAATTACTTAAGTTCAGCTCATTTGCTCTGGGCTTATATTTCTCATTAAATACTCTCACCAGCAGGCTACACAGCAAGAATTTTGCCACCATCTTTTCTTACAAGATCTATATGTGTGCACAGACACACACAAAAACCCTGAGTATATATAATATTTTCCATGTGTGGTATAGGAAGACTCTTCCTAAATTCCAAATGTTTCAGAGGCTGAGGCAACCATTTGCTACCCAGTTTTATTAATAAGTTAAATAAAAATTATAATCATATCTATTAAACACTAAACACCTATTTACATCTTCCGGTTAACTGGTCTGGAAACACATCTAAATTAAAGCAGGCTAGTGAAAATGTTTTAATTCAATAGCAGCAATATGAACATCCTTATAAATCAGAGCTGATCAGGTGCCAAGCGAGCCTGAAGATATTTTACAGCTTTCACCTTTGCTTTGCTCAAGTTAGTGTGAAAAAGAGAACTCATGTTTTTGACCTTTTGAAGCAGCTTTCTTCCATAAATGTGAAGATTTCCAAGCAGAGACAATAATCTTCATTAAGATGAATTTGTTACTGATGGTGTAAAAAAATCATCATATGGGTATTTCCTCAAGGGTGAAATATATTTTAAAATAGTGTTCATCAAAGAAAAACACTTGTAGATCTTCCCATTTGGCATGGAATCTGGGACTTCTACAACCAAATGGGAAAAATATAATTGTGTGAAAAGGTTTGAAGAACTATATATATTTTAACACACTTCTCATCTGTACCCCCAAAAGCTTTAAAGAAGTAAGAGTCATATTTTCATTACATTTTATAAGTTCATATACCGAGAAAAAACCATATTTCATACTTGCTTTTACATTTCTAGAAAAAAAAAAAACCAAACACAATAATATCTCTGAAATTCCAGAAGCTTGAACAAGATCAACATCCTAACACTGAAAACCTAACCCTGCTTACAGAAAAAACCCCCAACCTTATTATCTCTTTTGTATCATGTCTTCTTTGCATCTTAGGGAAGCTTTTTCATCCCACTCAATGACAACAGGAGGTAGCATGTAGTGATTTAAGATATTTAATCTAAGCTTAACAACTTGTATTTGTAATGTTGCTAATGAGCAATGCTTGTCAGGTAGTGGAAAAATATATTTACAATTAGAGGCTTGACTTCAACTTAACTTTCTTCTGTAGTAAGTTGTAGATCTGCACTGAAACTAATGGCATTATGATGTATTAATTGAAAATTTTGTAAACAGAAATTTTAAATGAAATGTAGCCAGATTGTTTGAAGGAAGGGAAATGCAGCGGTAGTAGAACAATTCAGCTTTCTGTAAGTATTTAATGCTCACTCTGACATAAACGGAAATCTTGAGACCTTGTAAGGTGACTGAAACTGAATTATAAGAGAACTAGTTTAAGCACAAAAAGAATCTGGAAAGAAAAGGTTTTGTAGGCTTTGTCTACATTACAAATCCCACCGTGTGGGGAGAAGCCTAAATGCACACAGATGTTATGTCCTGGCACAACATCCAGTTAGCCATCATATTCCTGTTCAGAAAAGACTGAGGACACTTAGATGAATGTCTTTATGTCTCAGAGTTGAAAAGAATGTCCCTAACTCCCTTCATTTTCTTAAATGTGCTGTTTCTAGAGCTAGATGAAAATGCCTAGATTAGGCTTTACAACTACTTGTTTGAGTCCTAAAATCAAACTTTCTTCCTTTTATTCATTGCTTATGAACATTCACACTTTTAATTTTTTTTTTTGTTTGGACATATGTTTAGAGAACATCTGTTCCTGGTTCTCATCTAGTTATCTATTTATCCATGCATGAAGAAGGGAACTGCTTATCTGCTACTGTCACTTATTTTTATCTAACTTTATAAGCGAGAGGGAGTAGGGCTCGAATACAGCAGGAGGAGACCCTCTGCCTTGCATTAATTGCTGAAATGCATGACTTTCACATAACTCGTATCTTCAGCAAGTAAATATCACTTTATTGAAGGAGACCAGTACATTATCATCCACTTGGAAACAGGGAAAAAAAGAAAGACACCTGACTTGGCAGAGTCACCAGATCAGTGAGAGATCTTAACATAAACACCAGTTCTCCTGCATCCTAGCACATTTCTCTCTCTTTTGGTGTACAGCATCTTCTTATAATAAAAGAGTGAACATTTTTTCAAATAAATAGTCTGAAACAAGAGAAAAGAAGAAGGGGGTTACTCATAAAGGGATAAATGATATTGGGTATCCTTGGGGTAACAGATACTTTTATCAGCACAACCTGAGTAGATGAGTTCTTTTGAACAATGATTGATAAACACATTTGGACATCAGTCAACATACAGGACCCTGCAGATGTTACATTTCTTATTTTCCATCATTGAAGATGGCATAATTTCCTACAGGATTAGTGTTATAAAAATTTGGCTTCAACAATATATTCTTTAAAACTGTGCAAGTTCTCACAGATGCCCTCCATAAGTGAACTAGAATATACTAGGTAATAACGTTTATGGGCTACAAGTCATGTCTGTGATTACCTCTCCTGTCAGGCACTGTATAAGAATACGTTTAGCTACAGATTTGATGCAGGCAGACAGGCTTCTATAATGAAGGGCTTTTTTAGTTTTGAAATCCTGTTTTTCAAACTGTCTGGTATTGTACAGCAGAAGCAACTGCGACAGAATGAAAGTTTCTGCTTTTTATCCCTGTTTCTATTTACCTATCTGGAAAACAATCTAAATTTTCACTGCAATTCTCCTTGACATTTCCCTTATCTATTTTCCTTTCTCATTAGTCTGCTTCATGAGAAAATATGGGTGCAGAATACTAAATCAACTTTATGGTCAACACATCTGGTGCATATTGACAGACAGATTGTCCCTACATGAAAGTCTTGGGTTCGAGGATTTTTTACCAGAAGCATAAGAACATGTTCTTTTTGAACTGGAATATGTTCAATCCTTGCAAATAAAAGACTCTTATTCACCTAAAGGAAGCAGGTGGCATCATTATAAGGAAGCAAGGCAAGCATACAAATGAGAAGAGAAAGATGTGTGTTTCTATCCTTTGTCTGAAGATTTGTTTGGCTGGTTCATTTGGTTTACCTTTTTGATTATATATTTTCATTAAGAGGCATCCCAGGAGGAACTGGTCCACGTCCAAGCACTTGCAATTTTATTTTTTTTTTTTTATCTTGACAAGGCAGAATACAGTATTGCCAGGGGTCAGGACCAAGCATCAAGATTCGTGATTTCAGTTCCTAAGGACTGATTCCCTTGATCATTGTGTTCAGTAGGATGGAATTCTGATCTCAGCTGCAGGTCACAAGCATTTCCATGATACAGATAAACAAAATATTGAATTGAATGTATTTACACAATGTTTTTCACGAAGGGTCTTCATGACCTACCTGTGGGGCAGAGACATTTAGCTCCTCATTTGTCATCTAGAGAACAGAGACCACATGACTTGTCTGTAGTCATGCAGAAAGTAAGAAGTAAAGGATAGGGCACGCCTTTTCCTCCTGGAGATACTCAGCCAGCCCTTGGCTTTGCAAGAACATAATTTCTATTCAAACACAAGATTCAACCAAAATTGGTGGCACCCACCAAATATGACTGATGTTTCTCCACTGCTGGCATTTTTATGCGAGTGCAGTGTGATGTCTTGGACTACTTTTCAAAGTTCCTGCTTGCCACCAGCAAAAAGTATTTTTACAAAAAGATACATTATAGGCTGGTAGGTTTTCACAATTCATCTGAAAATGGGACATAGTGGGAGAATCCAGACAGCAACAACAAAACTATTGAAAAAATGAGAGAAGGGAAAAGAAGGCAAAGCAACTTATAACACTCTGTAATGTTTTCCTTTAGTATCTGTGAGTCTGAAGTTTTAGTTAACTCTCTCCAAAAACTTACAAATACAAACATGGCTTGAGACATGAGAGAGAGATTATGGGTATCTTAACTAGATCACGCTCTTCTCTCACTTATAAAGGTCGAATGCAATTATTAGAACTATATGGAAAACCCACACAAAAGCACAAAATGGCTGAGGTTGGAAGGGAACTCTCAAGGTCACCTTGTCCAACACCTGGCCTAAGCAGGATCACATAGAATTTGGTGGCTCAGGACCAAGTCCAGGTGGCTTTTTGAATATGAGATGGAGATACCCTCACAGTAAAAATGTATATCCTAATGTTCAGAGGGAACTGCCTGTGTTTCAGTGTGTGTCTGTCACCTCTGGTCCTGTCAGTGGTACCACTGGCAAGACCCTGGCTCCAGTCCTTGTGCACTTCCCCTTCAGGTATTTATACATGTTAATGAGGTCCCCGTGAGACTTCTCTCAGTCTTTCTTCACAGGAAAGGTGGTCCAGATCCTTGAACATCTTCATGACCCTTTGCTGGACTTCAGTGCATCCATTCTCACTCTTGTACTGAGGAGTCTAAAACTGGACACAGCTTTCCAGGATGGACCTCACCAGGGCTGAATGAAGGGGAAGGATCCTCCCCTCCAACCTACTGGCCACACTCCAACACTCCTAATGCAGTCCCAAACACCATTTTCCTTGTTTTTTGAAATGCAGCTTTGCTGGTTCGTGTTTATTTTGGTGTCTTTTCGGACTTCCAACAGTAAATCTAGGCTTCAAATCTAACCTTGGTAGAAAATCTACACTCTAATATAATCAGCATTTCAGAAACAAATATTGACTTAATTTGCCTGACACCATCCAAAATTTAGATATCCATTTATTTTAATAAGTTCAAGACTCTAGAAAGACATTTATTATGCTACGTAGTCTTTGTTCCACAAAAACACTAATTTGTCAAGATTCAAAGATGCAAAATATTACCTTATGTTTAATTTGACAAGACACAGATGAAATAGTTTAATTTCAGCATCATTGTGCACAGTTTTGTGATTCATGACCAGAAACATCCTCAGTCATTATCTGCAGCTCTCTAAAAAAAGAGTATTTTTTGAAGACTGCTGAAACAATTTGTCGATTTGCCCAAGAAGTGGACAAAAGTGTCTGATCCCAAGACCTGCCTTCCATGATTTTAATCTGGCTGTGAAATTCCACACATACCCACAAAGTGAATCCTCAGTCCCTTCACCTCCTGTCCCCATGATGCTACTGACACCATTTCATGGCCTTGATTCACTTCCAAATCTGACACAAAACACTAGAGCGCACTCAAAGAGTTCAGAAGCCAAGCTGTAGTTATCTGTCACCTTAGCAGCCCCTTTCTCACTTTAAAATCAATCTTTGGTTGGATGTAACTTGTGCAAGCAGTGATCACAGCCTTCTTCCAATGTTTACTGCTTGCTGTCGGCGCACTGTGGAGCCAGATTGAGAAACAGAAGAATGCCAGTGAAGTATGTTGGAAGAATGCAAAACAGAAGCAGAGAAGAAAACTTGTATCTTATTATTAAATACATTTTTTTAAACCAAAGTCAACCATTTCCAAAAATCACCTGCCTTTTTTATTTTCTACAAAGGGCACTCCAAAATTCACAGGCTTTTTTTTTTAATCAAATACAAAGCCACCTACAGATACATTATGATTTAAATGTGATTGATCTACTGGAGTTGATAAGAGTGTCATCATTCTCATAATTCATACATCACCCTGATTAGGACTGGAAGGGGGTTTTGGGTGACTTTCAGATATTCTGTGTGTCTTCCTCAACACTGATGGGATTAGGTAATGTTAGCACCTTGGAGGAGATGCTCAGCACACTTTAAGGCTTCGCAGACACTGATAAGCCAATGTCTAAAAAAAATACACTCCCCAGTGTGATTTGTATAGGTGTGACTGTTCTCAGAACACATCAGAGCTGTATAGAAGGTCACTGCTCTGAGTTAATGCAGTTGTTCATATTGTGGAAATGGCACGGGGTTTAGCATACAGGTGGGCATGTTCTAGGAGCACAAGAGGGGAGCAGAGAAAAATAAGGAGAAGATGAGGCTAAGGAAGAGAAGAGAAAAAGGAGAAGAATGAGAAAGATAAGAGAGAAAGAATATTTTCAGAGGTTCAAATAGAAAATATGCAAAAGATGCAAAGAAAAAGAGCTGGAGAAAAAATATAATTGTATAATGACAGCTTTGTAAGACCATGAATATATACCAACAACAACCCTGTGAGCTAACATGCTTCTTTTTTAGGTCAAATCTTGCAAATCATACTCAGGCAAAAAAGTATATTACCTTAAATGCTGAGTAAGATTTTCAAATTTCACCATTTCCTAGCAGAATTTATAGTTATTATTCTGTTCAGTTTTCCATTTACACTGAAAATCCATATGAAATCCTAGTTTCATTGAAATTAATGCCAAAACTCTCTTTTACTGTAATGGACTCAGCATTTCTGCATCATTAGGCACTACTATATATATTAAATAGCTTACACAAGTATAACTTATTAAACTGGAGACATATTTTCAATGGTCATAGTAAAAGAGCATAGGCTCAAAGGAAACACAAGACCATTTTATCTTTAATAGTTATACCACTTAGCAAAACAATAACATATTTTCATGCATGCTTTTGGAGATGATGCAGGGTCTGCTGCCCAAAAGTCCATCTCACCACTTTTAGTGGATGGATTCTAATGTGAATTTGTTCTCTAAATCAACTTGCTGAATAAACTTATGATGAGAGAAGGAGAGAGATGAGGGGGAGGGAGAAGCACAGTCAGGAATGAATGTCGGCTACTGTGCTGAGTAATAGGTCTCTTCAAGCCTCCACGATGTTCAGGCCCCCACTGTGGAGGCAGAGACAAGTTTTCTCTGCCCAACTCCAAGTCTCTGACTGTAGATATTTATGGAGCAGAAGCATGTAGCTACATCCAGCCTTGAAAGCACCAAATGTGCATCTAAACTTAAAATATAATAGTTTCTAATCCACTCGTAGCACAGGCAGAGCATGCTTATGCCTGCCTGCAAAAGGCAATGCAAATGTAGTCCTCTTTCTTTCTTCTGTCACCCATCACTGATCTGGTTTATTTGCCCTGGTAGATCTTCTCAGAGCAACATTCCCTTACTCCACATCTTGTTTGAACCCATTAGACCAGCACAGCACAACCAAGAGTTCTCCACTTGCCTCTTCTGTAAAATAAGTTTTAATCTGATGTGTTTGAATAAGCCTACACTGCAAAGCTGCAGGCAGCAGATAATTCCCTCTCCATCATCAGATTTAATTCCTGGTTTCCATGCAGTGGCAGTTGAGGGTGAAAGCCACAGCAGAAAGGAAGAAGGAGTGCTGCTAATTATGAGTCGTGCAGAGTGACACGGATTTTCTTTCTCTCAGCACAAAACACCATATTTTCTATGCAGCAGATCCAAATGGCAAAGCACAGTGATGTCTCTGGTGGCTCTCACGGAGACAGGAGATCTCCAAGAACATTTCAATAGACCTCCATTGATTTCAATAGGCTACAGAAAGAACTGCAGAAATTCACCCATTGAGAAACTTATAATGGATAGGGCTTCTTTTTTCTCCTCTTCCTATTCCATCTGCTCATAAATGACTTAAATATAGATAAGGTGTGCATAAAAGTGAGAGAGAAAAAAATGGGATTTGGAGGAGAAAAAACAATGGGGGAGTTGGAAGACAGGAAGGAGCTAGCAAATGTTATCTTGCCCTGATTATCTAACAGTTCCAATGATCTGAAAAGAGGGGATAGAAAGAACAAGCAAGTAAGGAGCTTAGAGTAATAAATTAATTCATTGTTTAGATCGTCTTCTACTCTGCAAAAAAAGGAAACAAGATTAAAAGCAAAAATGAAAGTTATTAGAATAATTAAGATATAATTATGATGTTGTACTGATTTGGTTTTGTTCTAGTTATGAAAAAGAAGCCAAATGAATTCTACTTCATAGTTATTTCAAAACTAATAAAGTTATTATTTTTTCAAAGTAAAAGCTTTTGAAGTGTGCAATTAAATACCTTTTGAAAAAGAAATGAGTATTTGTACTCAAACTGATCAGCAAAAAAACCCTTTTTATATCATGTTAAGAAATTATGAAAATCTACTCAGTTTGGAGTGTTCTATGCAAGGCATTGCATGGAAGGGACACCTCTCTTTCCTCATAGCTCCTAAAAGAAAGTATTCTCCTAAACGGGTTTGTGATGCAAAATTGGAAACATGGCATGCAACTGAATTTCCAAAAGCTAAAAACACTGTTTTCTGTAGGATGGACATTTCCAGTGTGTGACCATGGAAAGCCTCTGTTCTGGATGACCTCTGCCAGTGCAGCTCCTCCAGCGTAAGAAGTGAGAAGTGTGTGGCTGCAGCCACCTCAACACATCACTCTGGACAATGCAGCAGTAGATCTGTTTAGCTGCTTCCTGCTGAAGGAGCACAAGGGCAAAACAGTGATGGTTCCAGCTGACTTGGGAACCCCAGACTGCTTCCTCCTCACAAGTGCCCTGCTGGGGGCCAAGCTGGCAAGGGCTACAGGTGGAGATAGTCTCAGGCACTGATCCTGACAGGAAAACAGCTCATGTGCAGCTGTGGGCAGTTTTAAACCTGCTAGTGAATGTGAGGGAGGTTACCCCTGGGCCTTGCAGTGATTTGACAGCATGTACTGTGTGCATAATGTATGTGACTAGCACAGAGACAGGAAGGATGCAGTAAACAAATGAGTGCTGTAGTGGAAAATATATGCATCAGTTTGACTTGTCCAAATTAAAAACACACTGGAGCCACTGCTGAACACACAATATACTGAGCTCCCTCAGCAGCAACTCAGAGGTGCATGATCTAGGTCAACAGCTAGTGCTGCAAATTCTCTGAAACACAAGGTGCACAAACTTGTGAGGATAAAAATACTGTGGCCAGCCTGGCTAGCACAACCCAAAGAGAGCAGCAGGATCATCATATACCTCTGTAGCCCCAGCAAATCCTGAAGTTGGTAAAACGTCTACTTTCAGAAACACTTTCAGAAAAAGTTGTTCATCAGAATCACTGGTAAATTTGGGGGGTTAGCCTTTTAGTCTTTCTTATATGTTACTTACAAATGGAAGTTTTTACTCACAGTAATCCTGATTGTTGGATATTTCGTATCATCAATGGATTACTCACTTGCCTAGGCTGCATTTTCCAGCACTGTGTCAAATTTGACTTGATGTAAAGATTTCAAGGAAATCGGAAAAGAAGACTTAAAAGAGCTAATGATACCAGCTGAATGGTATATGGTACAGTGGGTCAAGACTTCAGATGATGTAAATTGTCATAATTTTGCCAAAACTAGCAGACCTGTACTGGAAGATAACAGAATATCTTTTTAGACAAAAAGATTATTTAATGGGAACTTTAATTTTCTATATAATCTATTCTAGCAAACTTGTTTCAGGGATTTGAGATGTGATCATTTCAGAAGCAGGAAGAAAGAAAACAAAATGGAAGAAAGAAAAAAAGAAAGGAAAAAACCCAACCCAAAACAGATGCTATATCATGGGAGTTTATGATCGTTAGTAGACTTGACACATATTAAAAGTTGTTCCATAATGCAGTCATTTTCGTTTCAGCTATTCCTCTGCACTCTTCAATTATTAAAGTTTAATGCACAGAATTCCTCAGGGACTTTCACATTTATTAACAAAACATTTTATGTGCTAACAGAAAATCCCAAAATTAGGAGAAATCATTTATAAGCAGACAACAGCTGCTACAGCATTAAAACTTTAATTGGCACCCCCTAACAGATCATTGGGTATCTCAGTCATCCTCTTAAGGATGTGATAATCCTTATGATATTCAGAAAGAGAGCAATTTGTAAGTACAGGGCTGCACATTAGCAAAGATTGAATGTGTATGCAGATGCAAATGTATATCTGTCCAAAATAAATGGTGCCCTGAGAAGACATTATGTGAGTCAGGCACCTGAATTCTGCCCTTTACCCCTGATTTTATAAAAAACATTTCTCTAATTTGTATCCCTACCCACTTTTTGCCAGTATATCTTAAAAATTCTTCAGAACCAGAGCCAATTGTCACTATTCCTCCCATTAAACAGAACCTTCCACTACCTTGATAATGACATTAATGAAAATAGTGGGTATGATTTGTTAACACACTAGAATGCAAGAAGATGATTCGTTGAGTGCTGTGCAAAAGATAAAGATGATTTCTGCTGAATATCTAGCACTTGGAATCTGTACCAAAACCAATAACTAAGTCCTGACAATGCATCCAAACTCTTCCCTTTTGCAAAAACAAATATTTGAACAATTAGGTTAGTGACTGAGAGACAAAGAACTTCATTGATGAAACTATTAGTGGTCTCGCTCAATGGCACATTTGGAAAACAATAATAAAACAAACGGGGTAATTGGTAGAGTAAATTATCTCTGTATTTCAACATCCATTTATCTAAAACCTGTACTGGAAAACAGTACAGGAATGAAACTGAAAACTCTTGTTGTGCTTCTCCTAAGGGATTTTTTTTCCATCTGTGAACAACATCGTTGCAAAGTTTTCTCTGCTTCCTTCATTCCCAAGCACCCTAAATAAAACAGTAAATGGGAATTCCAAAGATGATTAAAAGCAGCATTTAAGAAAATGCCTTGGGATGGATATTCATCTCGTAAGCAGCTGCTTAAGTGTTTTGTTGTTCTTGGGTCTTAGAGGAAGGTTTTCTCCAGTGGTAGGAAATACATAATGGTTTCACAACTTAGCCACTCTAACAACAAATTATATCAAATGTTTTCTTCACAACATAATTAAGAAGATACTTCCTAATGTTCCTGAAGATTGGACTTTGAATATTATGTGGCAAATTTGAACACTATGTGGCAAATTTGAATACTATGTGGCAAACAGAAGACTAAACAATAATTAGTAGTAGAATAGCAACCCATTTTAAGCTTTTCAATTAACTTCAAATTTAAACATGAAAAAAGGCAACGATTCAATTGAGATTTTAAATTGTTGATTCTAACAAACAAAAAAGCAAAAAAAGAGTAAACAGAGGTAAGAGAAACATATTTGTAAAGACTTGTCCTTAACTTGCTTTCATGGGCAACCCCCTTATTAGCTTGTGTGGTGTTATTTAATTATTATATATTCTTTCTGGTCAGAGCTAATTTTCATCCTCTGGCCAAAGAAGATACCTTTTTCTCTTGCAAAGCATAAATGCCAAAGGACTGATCGAATGTGAATAAATACAGACCTAATTTAGCTCTAAGCAAAATCTACACTGAGGAACTTTTGACTCCATAGAGAGCTTGTAACAGGCTTCCATGTATCTTTTGAAAGCTTATTCTGTATAAAGGAAAATCCTTCCTATATTCCAGTCATCCCTTTTGAACCTGTACACAGTGGCATAATACACTTTCAGGTCAGGTTTTCCAATATCCATCATTTTTAAAAAATAAAATATCTGGATTATGAAAACTCCTTATAATCATCTTTATTTAAGTTAAGGAATTCATGCACATCTTGATGCAAAAGAGGTCTTACACCCAAAGAACACAGTTACAAATGACTGATGCCTCTTTTTCTGCATTGTTAAGGAGATGCTGCAGAGAAACTTCTGTTTGGTGTCACTCTCACAGCTAATACTCAGCTGTGCTTATCATCTGCAAAACAAGTCCATCAAGAATTGCTCAGAGGAGAAAGCTGACAAGAAAGGAAAAGGTATATCAAAATATGAATGGCAATCCTATTGGTTTAACCTCAACCATTCTTAACATATTTTATTATACATATATATATGCCTGGAACAGTGTTTGCACTTCAATGCAATAAGAAAACAGGAAGGACAGATAAATTTTCAGTTTAGATGCAGAACAAATTATATTGTAAGAGTTTGTATTTTTTAAGACCACAGTACTCCAAAACTAGTATTCAGCATATATGACAGTCAACAGCATAGACCACAGACTGTAAGCATTGTTTTACAAGGTTTCTTCTTGCATTCTGTATGCATTTATATACATGATACAGTATTATTTAAAGTTTGGATTATATAACACAAATGCCATAACCACATGACCTGAAGCTCACCTACCTGTACAACATTTTTAATAAGATATGCTCCCTGCTTGAGGTGACACTTGGGAATGCCTCTCTGCCAGATCAAAGTAAGAAAGTCTAAGAAGTAAGGGTTCAGGATTTGGATGCATTGGAAAGACCACACCATTCCTTCACATTTACCTGACAACAAGGCAAGGAGCCAGACAGTTGCATGCCAAATCTTGCAGAGGTATTAATGAAAATAATGTGGATTAAACACATAAATTCACATAGAGGAAAGACTTACTTGCTGGATCCCCAATATGAATAAATGCCAAAGAAGTAGTAATCTAAATGGTTATTAGCATAATTTGAGTGCTGAGTGCTGTTCTGCTCCAGCTACAAATGTGATTGAGACATATGCTTGCTCTGATGGAGGAAATTAGCAGAGGATTACCACTTTCCCTAAGAAGATTAAACTAAGAAGAAAAAATAATTTGCTTTCCATTGCACTGCTATACCATCTACCATTAAAAGAAAGCAGACCCCATTAAAAAGGACCATCAGTTTAATGGAAAGATTATTCTGACAGTTGCCAGCTTTACAGCCTGTTTAGTCATGTAAGTCAAGCCCACATAAGAAGCAACAGCAGAAGCTGTTGCCTTAGCCCAGACAGTAGAAACGTAAAGAATTCATAATGACGTCATTAAACAAAATTAGGAGACCGGGAGTTTGTTTTAGATGTCTTGTCGGCATCACAGCATTATCCTATGATTTCATCCCATCCCAACAGAGGAACCTATTCAAAACTGCCAGCTGTGGGACCTGAGGACATGGACAAGAACAATCACATTCCCCTTTACCCTAACTCTGCCCAAGCCTTCGAGACATATTAGAGAGTTCAATATCTATGTGTCCTGATTGAAAGTTGAAGTATGTAGGAATAGAGGCTATAAAACAGTCCCTCTTAGCATCCTCAAATCCATATTTAAGGTGCCATGCAGTCATGTGCCAGTCATGGGAAAGTGCACAGGCTGCATGGTCCAAGTACACTGCTAATGAAGATGAAGGGTGTGGTATGTGCAAAAAGTCAAAGGATGTGACAACATTAACATAATGGGCCGTAGCACCTTTCCTCATTACAGGACAAAAGACACCCTATCCACTCACACATGATTGTACAGTATTCTGTTACCAGTGCAGACAGAGAAAATGTAAGAGTTTTGCAGGTATTTTTAATCGTTTTACTAGCAGGATTTACAGTTTTCCCCTTTTCTGCAATAGCCATAGCTGAATAAGGATAAGCAGTAATCTTCTTGTATCCAGATGTTTCTTATAATTACCTGAATATTTTCTTGAATAGAACAGTTTGGACTAGAAATACCACTGATACATCCTATTCATACCCTATGCACAGTGTTTCCCACTGCCTCATTCAAGCTCTTCAAGACACAGGAAATAACAAACATTTGGCCCAGGAGCTTACCTGGAATTTTGGTCTGGTGAATCTGAACCCATTTCCCAGCTGTCTAAAAAGCTACAGTTTAGACACTCATTTATGATGCCTATTTGCATTAATTCCTGGACTTCTGTTCAATTGAAGCAGTCAACTGCACTTAACCTCAGTCTACAGTTTGAAGTAGTCATATCTAAATCAATTGTATTACTATTGTCACTTTAAGGAAAAGCTTCTTCAACTTGCCTTACACAGCCCACTCATTTGTAAAGCAAATGAAAGGAAGCATTTGGAGGCAAATATGCACTACAGTTAGTGTTGGGTCAGTCCCAAGCACAAACACAGGCTGCATGGAGAATGGATGGACAGCAGCCCTTAGGAGAAGGACTGGAGGGTGTTCATAGACAGTAAGTTTGACATGATTCAGCAATGTGTGCTCACAGCCCAGAAAGTTAATTGAATCCCGGGCTGCTTCAAAAGAAGGGGTTCTTCTCCTCTGCTCTCATGAGATCTCACCTGGTAAAACTGCATCCTGTTCTGGGGCCCCCAACATGAGCAGGACATAGACCAAAGGAGGGCTAAGAAGGTTTTTAGAGGACTGGAGCACACTTCCTAGGGAAACAGGCTGAGGGAATTTAGGTTGAGAAGAGCCTAAAGAAAAGAAGGCCCTGGGAAGACCTCAGAGCAGCCATTCAGTACCTAATGGGTGCCTGCATGAAAGCTGGGCAGGGACTTTTCACAAGGACATGTAGTGACAGGACAAGTGTCAATGACTTGAATCTGAAAGACATTGAATCTGAATCTGATTAGACATTAGGAAGAAAATCTTTATTGTGAGGGTGATGAGACCCTGAAACAGGTTGACCAGAGAAATTGTAAATGTCCCATCCACTGAAGTGTTCAGTCTGGATGGGGCTTTGAGCAACCTGATCTAGTGTAAAGTGCCCCTGACCAGAGCAGGTGGCTTGGAAATAAATAATTTATAAAGTCCTTTCCAAACTAAATCATTCTATGATTTTAGTCACAGCTCTGAAAAAGTGCTAGAAAAAACAAACCCCTAAACCCCTGTTCTATAATGGCATTGGCAGAATGGATCCAGGAGGCGTTGTGATTCAGACACTCATGGCTGAGTCACCATTCTCCTGTGCTTTCTCACTGCTCTTGCCTGACAGTAGTTTATAGATAGTACATGTTATTTGGCAATTATCAGGCATCCCCTTTGCTTACCCTGTACCAAATTAGCTGTTCTTCCAACTGAGTGCTCACCTGAACATATTGAACTATTCACTTCAGTATTTCTGCATTATAGACAGGGAATTTTCCTTCACTTTGTGCCTCTTTTTTGGATATGTAACTCAAAACAAAAGATGGCCAGTTGCCACTACATAAGTTCAGTGCAGAATCTCAAGAAGCAAACAAAAGTCAAGTCTTATCCCCACCTCAGTAATGTAGATATCTGGTCTTGTTAGGCAGGTGTAAGACAAATGTTTGGTTTTAATTAATAGAAAATATCAAACAGATGTTTTTGAAGGTAAATGGGGGAGATACCTTTTGCAGCAGGAAAATGTCCTTTTCTAGAGGATGAAAAGAACTACCTACATTACATCCTCAGAATCATCTTGTTTACCCATTAAATGCTTTGTCTTGTTCCAGTTTCAGCCTTTGTACAAGTGTTCAGTGCCTGTCTTACTGGCTATCTATGTTTCTCCTAATACTAATCTTTTACCTGTCAGTGTGTTGGTATTGAATACCAGCTGGGTTCCAGTGGCAATGCCAGGGAGCACAGGGCAGGGCCAGGGGACAGGCCAAGATAGATTACCCTCTGACCGAGGAAGTATTCATTACCTACAGACAGCATAAATAAAAAAGGTCCTGAGAAAGACAAATCATTTGCCAGAGGTGACATTTCACAGCTACTTCAACCCCAGTTTTGATTTTAGCAGTCATTTCATGCAAACACAATCAAATTGTCCATAGCAAAATCCCCATTTTATCACTGAAATGAAGTTTCCCCCGAGACTGAAGACTGAGGTGCTGCAGGTATCCAAGACCTGTGAAATGCTGAGGGAATGCGAATTCTCAGGACTGCCTGTTTGGAGTCAGGAAAGGAACCGCCTTTATAAACAGATGAAGATCATCACAGATCCAAGTCTTGCAAGGAAGGAGAAAACTGCAAGGGCACAAAAATCTCTTGCATGTGTGGCCCTTTTGGATGTAGTACAATGTGAATTGAGACAAGACTACATCAGGGTGATGACAATGATTTTTTTTTTTAAGGAAAGTTTAATTGCCATGGCTAGAAACTGAAATCTTTCAGCAACAGGAAAAAAAAAAAAATAAAAGAAAAAAAAAATTGAACCTACCTGGAAGATTTATAACTCTACACATTAAAAATAAACAATCCTTGGTTAGCATTCTCCTTCTCCTGATTTCTCATGCCACGAGTTTAAATCGACCACAGTTACTTGCATCTTTATAACATCTTCTGAGAATTGCATCAACTTTTCCAGTGCCAAAACACACTCTGACACAAGCAAACTAGATTTTGCTTTCAGAAAGGAATACCGTTAGATTTAGACTACTTAACAGAGAAAAAGTTAATCTTTGCCCAAAGACAGCTCAGAGTAGGTAGTAAGTCCTTGCCTTTTTGATATGATGAAATGAAACAAAAGCAATCAAGGACTCATTTTTACAACATGGAAGGCACTTTTTACACTGCTTTCAGCTCTTCCAACAGGGATGTAATCCTGATCCCATGATCATTTTGTTCTTGGTCTATCTGTGTTTTTTTTCAACAATCCTCCTCACCCTCCCTTGAAGGAATTCCATGATAGGGACGCAGATGTTTCAGTCCATTCAGGCTGAAGCAGTCCCTTCAGGCTGTCTAGACATTGTGACTGAGGATGCTAGATGATTTTAAGTGCAATAGTAAGTACAATCTCTCAAGCAGGTGAACAAACCCACCCATGACTGATCTCGCCTGCACAGCTCACAACCTGTGAACCAGGTGGTGTTCTCAGTTCTCAAGTCTCTGAGTAAAGACTACAGGGCAGAGAAACATTCAGCTTCTCCTTGCATGTTTATCAATCCAAATGTCTGAAGCAAGACTAGTTAGAGAAAGAGCAGTCATTCACTATGTCTGGAGAGAATATCACTCCAACATGCTCCAACAGCAGCTTATATGACACAGAGGAAGCTGCCAGTCTGGATCTCAGCCAGGAGTACATCTTCCCCTCTTTAAATCGACAGGGATTTGACCACTGGCTGCAGCAGGAACACGAACAAACCCTTAGTGCTGCTGCGCTTGCAGCAGTGCTCTCCATGCCACCCGCTCTCTCTCTCTGCTTCCTCATTAACATCCTCTAATTGCAGTGGCTGTTTTGGGCTGGTTTACACTGCCCAAGGCAAATGAGAAAATGCCCACCTTTCCACCACAGGTCATCTGCACAAACAATTAATGAAGAGTGGTTGCCCTCAGCTAATGTCCTGTCTGTCAGGTTGATATAACCTAGGGCTAGTTAGATGTTCTGAACAAAGATCAGTTGCTGTTAATGCTCCACTAGACTATTAAACTCCTGTTGGCAGGCTAAAGCATCAGGCAAACACAGTGGGCTTCTTTATTAAAATATTGAAAAGACTGCATCCTGCTGTCAATAATGGTTTTGATCTCCTAAAAGAAGAAAAATACCTTGTGGCAGAAATGTAATTACAAGAGAAACACTGCACTTTCTTGGTTTAGAGCAGATGGAGAAAAGGTCAACTATCAATTAAGACATAGGATAAAATATTGTCATATAAGGATAAGAAAAGAATGAATGAAAATAAACTACTCTGTATGAGAATAAACACGTTTTCTCTTTCATTTATATTGAAAGAAGGTGCCTACACAAATTCAGAAGGAAAACTTTTAACAGCCCCATGACAACATTTTAAGATGGAGGCAAAATCATAGAAGTTTAACGGTGGGGTTATGGAATCACCTCTAAATCTGTGCAGTGACTGGCCCAGGTAGCACAGAGAGGACAGCAATATTTGTAATAGGTATGTGGCTCCCAGAAACAGAAGGATAGACATATTAGATGAAGTAGTTGTATTTAAATCACCAGGTTAGACTTGCTCATGGTGTAATTCAGAGTATGCTTGGCTTATTGAACTACACATGGGACTTTTTTTCCAAATGAAACACACACTTTTATTTTCATTCCACATAGTCTTCAAAACCTGAGACCTGTATTTAAGCAAGACCTGTCCTGTACAGGGTTGCATTTTTTGTTTCTTTTCAGCACCACCTCAACTTAAAATAATGAGGTTTTTTCCTTTATGGCAGAAAGGATATTTCTTGAACTGTTATTATTAAGTCTGTCATTTTATGTTTAAAGTTTGATGTTGTTAACAGACAGAGCTGGGTCAAGGACAGGGAAACTCCTTGTGATAAAGGCTAATTGGAGGAAAAAGAGGATGATTTCAGCTGAACAATTCCAAAACTACCAAATATTTCAAGAATGGTTCATTAAAATAAACAGTAGTTAGTTTAGTTTGGATCTCATTAAAACAGCCTTTAAAGGTCATTTTTCTTGACCTAATTTTTTGAAAGACCACATTACAGGAGAGAAAGAACAATTGTTACTGTTTTTCCCCTTTTCTGTGTATATGGAGAGGTTCTGTTCTGAAGTTTTCATGCTGAAATAAGGCCTCTGCCCTAGATATATCCAAGAGATTATCATGTTAAAATATTCTTAATATTTACTCATTTATAAACTCTTCAAAGTAAAATTATTTTTATGTTCTTTTGAAATACCCATGAGATTACAGATGTTTTAACAGATGTTCTGGGCATCTTCTACATTATCAACGTCAATGTACAGCATGAGCCATGCAGAATTAATAAATTATAAATAATCTTCTTCAATGTTTACCATCTTTCTTTTCTTTTGTTCATGGAAATTTATCCTTGTGATATTATTAGAAAAAATATGTTAAAAATAAAAACAACCCTGTTCAAAGTTTAAAGAATGAACCAGACAGTTCATTACTGATGAATGACAGTTTATCCTAAAAAATTAAAATCATATGTTTACTTGAAGTGCTCGTGTACTTGTGTCCAACTTGTGTTATATTTATTTCCTTCACTTCTCACCCAATATATTTCTTTGATGGGCTCAAAGAATGGCTAAGACTCAGAAATACATCAGTGCCATGCACAAATGGCTGGTATGCACAAACACGGCTGAACTCCTTTGTGTCATATAAGCTACAATATCACCAATAAAAAAGTTTAAGTATAGGTAATTCTTGAGGGGGGAAAAATTAGGAAATGTGTCTGCACTTTGAGGGCATTAATTTATTTCTTTTAATTATTGGCTGCTCTATGAGCTGGATGTAATCCAGATCTTAACGTATAGCTGGACTCTATTTGTTTTGAAAGAAAATCCCTCTTTTCCCTGGTTTCAGTGAAATATGAATAGATATTAATTGTTGTCAAAACATTAGAGTTGCAGAAGATCACTTTCCTGTTGCTTGTGCTGTGATTCAATAAGCTTGTAAGCTTTTGCTGAATTTAATTTCACACATGCCAATCACTTTCAAAATTTTGACTCAAGAAGGTAAAACCATGGTCCATCAATGCCTGCAAGCTGCTGAGGAATCAACTTGCAGTTACTACATGGTACATTTAGCACACAACAGATTTCTGCTTACTCTAAATAAACATTAATGGTCACAGAAAGTGTACATCCCTGAAAAGAGTCTGAAAAAATAACATTTACAAAAAGATAGAAAACTCTCTTATTTCCATTTCCAAGAATATTTCTTGTGTAAATAAGATAATTTTTTTTTAAGGGACACAAACTAGAAATTTAGTTTTAGGCTCTTCCCTCTAGAAAATATGTCCCCTTAAAGGTATAAAAAAGTATAAAAGATATCCAGCTTAAAACCAGTGCTAAATATTATAAGCTTTGACCTATCATGCATTTCACTCCATCCTCCTCAACCACTGCCCAGTGTCTTCACAAACCAACAACGAATTAAATTCAAGACTTCCTTTTACATTGCCTAATAAACTTTTTTAAAATATTCACTGCTAAATCTGTCAGTAAATCCACTTTCAAGGCTATTTCCTAGCCTTCACAAATTGAAGTTTAACACTTTGAGGTAAATTTACACATAGAAAATAATCTAAGCTGTTCTACTAAATTCTAAATCTACACATAGAAGATTGGGGATATACTACATTATGGGCACCATTTATATTTACACTGAACAGGTTGACTTACTCCATACACTGTATTTATACCAAACATTTTAAAATTCTCATGTCAATTTCTCAGATACTAGATCTCTAAATTCCAGCCTTATCAGTGCAATCCTGAAAATACAGAACTCAGCTTCATTTTTTATTGTACAGAACAAACAACAAAAAATTCAAGCCAGTTGTAGCAGGAATTGATAAAATGCTTACAAGGAGAAGAACAATATCTGAAACATTCAGTTAATCAGGTTTTCCTGGCACATATTAACAACATTTATTTGATAGTATTCTACTATTTATGATAAACCAGTGCAGTTTATAATGCTGCATCTCTCACAATTGTTTGGATCTGCTATTGTTTGGTGACTTAAGTGCCTTGTTTTGTGTATGCTTCTGAGCAGATGGAGGGTGAATCCTGATTTTGGTGATTAGTAGATGGGTCATTGAAAATAATTTTTAGTTAGTTAATATATTAGGTTTTGAAATATAGAGGTCTAATGAACTAATTTATATATCATTATTAATAATCGTAATGACATTATTCTGAGTAGGCAAGTTGCATAACTCATGTACTCAGCAAATGGGTACATGCAGCTCTAGTCATGAAAAGCTCTTATTCAGTAGAAGAAGTATCACCTACGTGTAGCAAATGCCAGCTTGTCCCTTCTGAAACAGCTTTGTATTTTAAGATGCAAAAATATTTAAAAAATAGTGTCTTATTCTGTCATTCTCGGATCAGAAAGCCCTGCTTTAAAGGGAGCAGAAAGCAGTCAAAGTTCAGGAATCATTAGCAGAACTAAGACAGGCCATGTATTCCTGAGCTCAGCCAAGCCCAGGTCTCTCAAGCAACCCACTGCAGGATAAGCCATAATAAGAAACCTTTGAGGTCACAGACCATCAGCTCTGGCTCACAACAATAACAGTTCAGCCATGAAAAGGGAGGAAGATACATCTTTCTACTTACCATTTTCATTCCTTTCCCTATCTTTTCCTTCCTTCAACTCTACTTTGTCCAAGACAGACTGCTGTGCTTTTCCCCCCTCTACTTAACTCACCTTCAGGAGGAAGGAGAAGAGAGGGAGGGTGAGGTGGAGAACTAAAACAACAGAGCAAAAATCTGCAAATAATCCATAACTTACCAAAGCAGCATTACACTTTATTCCAGAGCTGTGAACTATATAGAAAATGAGAAAGAATCAGCCAGTCATCATTTATTGTTGCATCAATTCCTTACTGCTTAATGCAGGTCAGGGTAATTTAGACATGTTAAAGCTGCTCTAAATTTTTCTTTGGACCTGGATCATTCTTTATAGCACTTAGGACTATAGCAAGAGGTCACTTTTTCCCTCAGTCATTTAGGGGTAGTATGGGTCTAACACAGCTGAGAATGTTAAAGAAAATCTCTAGGAAGGGTCAAGAACACTCTAAGCATCATAGAGGAAAAGCAATTCAGAGGTGATCAGAGAGCAGAGAAGTCTCTGAACCAGGGTGGTGGTTTTGCCTATTTTAAAGATGGATTTAGTTTCTGACAACCAGAAAATATCCTTCAGTTTGGGTTATTTCTTGGGGTCTAATTAAATTATCCTGGGTGTCTTTCTCTCTGTAATGCTCATCAGGAGGCTGACAGATTTGTTTCCTGCATCTCAGGAAAAATTACATGCATATGTCAGTGGACAAATCACAGTCTTCAGTCATGGTTTCTAGCAGTATAATATAAATAAATAAAATCACGTAACTGTTTTCTGTGAGATCTCTCTCTTTGCTCCCTCTCATATTTACAGATTCCTCACTGGGCATGAGGCCTATGCAAATGTGAAAAGTGACTTTAGGGATACAAAGTGCATCCTGCTTGCTTTGAGTTTTTCAGACTGTCTTGAACAGATTATTCATGATTGTATGAAAGCCAAGAGAACAATATGGAAAGCAGATTGGCTATGCACCTACAGCCCAATGCCAACTTGGCTCTGTGTTTAGAGGCTGACATAATTTCTTGAAAGAACTGAAGCTACAAGTCAGCGTAGCTTGAAAAGAGGACAATCCATGAAGCTGTGGGCAGATCATATCATAGCATGCTCTGACTTCATGGCACATTATTAAATACCTATGATCTGGAGGTGTGGGGGATTTTAACTTCAAACCATTGATACTACTTTGGCATCAAATGTATTCTGTGCTAGAGAGTTGGTATTAACTCAAAGTCTAAAGCATCCATATAGAGAAGACAGATGGAATACAGCAAACAAACAAAATTACAGAAAAGGGTTCCCACATGGAAAATGCTTTTTAAAATCAAAACCACGGAGATTTATGATCTCTACATATTCATATTGATGCCTTGGGAAGGCTGACATGAAACAGACTGGACAGAGCTAGTGAATAAAGTAGGTATTTATAGAAAGGCCTCTAGGATATGCCTTGGGCAGGACAGGGCCTGACCAGGGCTGCACCCAAGGTGGACAAAGAATGGTCACAAAAATGGACCACTGGTTACAAGGTCTTACATTTTTATAAGTTTTGGTCCATTTGCATATTGGGGTTTAATTGTCCAATTACAGCTTCAGGCTGTGAGGTCCCATCCTTCTTCTTCCTTCCTTCAGTCCAACATTGTTTATGCTTTTGGGCCTGAATGTTGTACTCATTTTCCTTGGCCTTCTGCAGGAAAAGGATTTGTTTTGTCTACCTACTCTGTGAAGAGAGTTTGCTTGCAGTTAATATGAGGCTCAGAACTACACCCATAGGCTGCACAAAATCTGAAAAACATGAAAGCTAAAACTTAAGGCATTGGTATTTTTCCAAAAAATTCATTTTTCCAAGGAGCAAAAGTAAAGTTAAAATCCTGGACACTAAAATTATTCCTACAGTTAAACAGCTGACAACTGCTGCATTTTGTTTTAATAAACACTCAAGATTACACAAGAATATCCCATTTTTTCCCCTTTATTTTAAAAAACTAGAAAGAAATAAGTGAAAGGAAGAGTGAGTGAAGGAGTAACCTGTGTGAATTTAACACTCTGAAGCCCTTGTGGATATAATTTGTGAGTATTAGGGAATCAGCCCCATGAAAAGGTTCATTATGGGATTCCAGGACTTCAGGAGTTCAGTGGAACCTTGGGGATGCTTTTAGATCCTAGGCTCCAAGATGCCATTCCTACTGAAACCTGAGGATGACCTTGAATGCTCATAGATAGACTGAGAGATAAGGTTGCTACACTGCTTGCCTACAGTGATTTCCTAGAGTCATAGAATTGCTTAGGTTGAAAAAGAACTCTAAGACCATTGAGTTCAACTGTAAGTTTAACACTGCCAAGTCCACCACGAAGCTGTCCCCAGATGCCACATCTACACATCTGTTAAATACCACCAGGGATGGTGACCCAACCACTTCCCTGGCAGCCTGTTCCAATACTCAGCAACCCTTTCAGAGAAGACATTTTTTCTAGTATCCAGTCTAAAGCTCCCTTGGCACAACTGAGGTTGTTTCTTCTCATCATGTAACCTGGGAGAAGGCTGATCCCCCACCTGGCTACTTCAGGGTGTTGTAGACAACAGTAAAATCTCCTCTGAGCCTTCTTTGCTCCAGGCTAAACACCCCCAGCTCCCTCAGCCTCTCCTCATCAAATTTGTGCTCCAGACCTTTCTCCAGCTCTCTTGCTTTTCTCTGGACATGCTTCAGCACCTCAAAGTATGTCTTACAGAGAGGGACTCAGAACTGAACAGTGTTTAAGGTGCAGCCTCACAAGTGCCAAGTACAGATGGACAATCTCTGCCCTGGTCCTGCTGGCCACACTATTGCTGACACAAGCCAGGATGCCAGTGACCTTTGTGGCCACCTGGGCACACGCTGGCTCGTGTCCAGCCAGCTGTCTACCAGCAGGCCCAGTCCCTTTTCACCAGGCAGCTTTCCAGCCACAACTGTTAGTGAGAATCCATTAAAGAACAAGTAGTTCATATAACCAAAGAACATCAGCCTATACTTAGTAATAGAATGACGAAGACATTGACCTAATTGAGCAATCAACTGACTTATGCCAGGAGAAGCCAAAGATTCTTAGGCACTTGGATTTCTCTTCTCTTCTCTTCTCATTCTCCATGTTTCATTCACCTTTCATGCACAGGATGACAGGCCAAGCACTGCTCTGCCACATGCTGAAGGTCTCATCCCACTAAATTCCATAACAAAACTCCTGTTGGTGGCTCATTGGGTCAAGTTTCCACTATCAAACTGAAATGACACATCACTTTTTGACCTGACCTTCTCTTTCCTCTGCGGAGAAAAAAGCCTCTTCTGCTTACCCACAGTTTATGTATTGCAACAAATCTGAGAATAATGTTATTACAAATGTTATTAAAACAAGAATGAGTAAATGTTGCCTATGTAGTAGCTCTCTAAGGTATTATTTGGACTCCACTTTTTCTCATGGATTCAGTACTAAGCTGGAACAATCTAGTTTCAAGCAGATCAGTCTGCAATGCCATCCATAGGTACTAACTGATTTCTTGTGTTCTGCACTGAACTGTGTGCTAGGACTTTTGGGGCAGATAGGATGGAACTAGTGCCATAGTGACTAGAGCTACCTCATAGTGACAGGAGCTACCCCATGAATCCTCTCTTAGCTGTCGAAGGAGAATTTGACTGCACTAATGGCTACAAATAATCTTGAACCAGCATCTCTTTTTGCAAAAAACACTTCCATGTACAGACATTTCAGCTTTCAATGCTGTGATCTTTTTTTTTTTTTTTTTTTTTTTTTGGTGGGAAGGTGCAGTTGCAGTCCAGACCAATGAAGCAAATCGATTATTAGCACAGAGGAAGGGATAGAGGAAGGGAAAAAAAATTGCAGTGATTTTCTCCAGTGGCTGGTTTATAAGAGAAAATAGAGAAAACACCCTTTTCTACAGAGATCCCACATGCTGGCATGGAGAGATAGGTGGGGGGAATGTTTACAGAGCTGCTGATAGATTTGACAATTATGTATTCTGGGTTTGCACAGCAAACAGAGGAGTACCAAGACCACCTTATCTCAGGCCAACTAGCAACAAAGTCAGATCTTTATGAGAAAGGTCCCATTTTGGAGGTCTGTGAGAAATATGATGGTGCAGACTTAGCTCTACAAGAGAGTCAGCCATCTGACCACACTCCTGTCTGGGTACATGAAAACAAGAAGCATTAAGAGATTTATACACATCTGTAATAATGCTGAATCAAAATTACAGCAGCAAACACCCACAGACACACTAGTCAGAAAGGAAACACTGAGCAAAAAGGAACGACCAGAGCACTAAGGACCTTAGCTGCAAAAAGGGTGCCCTCCAAAGTAAAAATAAATCAGCTGTTTTGTAAAAATTGCAAATAATTTCTATCCAGCACCCCAAATTGCAATATTAAGATGTATATCAGAACTACAAAATCACAAGTACTTTAGTTTCCTTTTTTTTTTCTTTAAATGTGGGATCCTATTGTGAGTCATATCAGAAATCTTAGTAAATACAAATTACATGCAATTTTGAAATAATTCTGATTTCTCAAATACCTAAAAAGGCATATGACAGGAAATAAAATAGTAAATGCCAACTGATACTTACTTTGTCTGTAACTGGCAACAGAAGTGCGTATCATATATACACACACACAAACACATGCATTCCTCTCAACTTTCCACCTCAGAATTTGTTTTAGATTCTATATAAGATGTAGCCCTGTGTAACATATAAACAGGGTTGTGTTTCAGCAATATTTACAGCAAAGCTTTTATTCAAACTAAAATGATCTATCAAGGTCCATGTCACAGTTAATACAACAAAAGTAGCAATAAGTACTGTTCTTAATTTTTGACACATATTTGTGAGTTGATACATATTTCCCCAATAAACACCTGAGCAGAACCGTGTTTTCTTTCAAGCTGGATACAAACCTCAAATCTACATAGACACAGCTGTTAGGGTAAACTGACTGTGCTTGCTTCAAAAAAGAAAAATAAGGAAGAAATTGAGTAAAACACATGCATCGTGTTGGAGACATCATGCAACATCATGCCCTAGTACAGAAAAGCAAAAGATCATTCCAGAGAGAAATCATTGCAGATTCCACCTATGAGGAAATTTTGACCCCAAAGCTGCTCTTCCAATACTTTTTAAAAGGGATAAGCATATTGCAACCTGTCTATAGCCATTTTGCACTTTTGAACCGACAGGGAATTAAATAGTTTGATTTTCTGTACATTCAGACAGCTGTTGCGTAGCTGCAGCTAAATAGAAGTTTGAATAAATAAATTTCTGAGTCATCAATCAGCCTCTCATTTACTCATTTAGTGGGAGTGTGTATGTCTTTTATGACTCTGGTGGAGCAGCACAGAGGTTAAGAACACGCTCCATCTGTTTGCTCACTGCTCAGCACCTCTCTCCGCTTCCCAGTGCAGGGAAGGGAGGAGATTCCTGCCCTGAGCAAGGAGGGAGTGTGCCAGATTTCCACTAGCACGGCTCTGTTTGACCTCTTACATCCCTGCTCTCACAGCCTCCGAGCAGTGGCTGCCAATCACACCGAGCTGCAGAGTGGGTTTGCAACAGCCCCTAATATCAGCATATTTCAAATGGCAGGTGGAGACATTTCTTTGTCAGCACAGAGAGCTGTGCGGGTTCTGCTACGAGCAGAAGTGATATAACATGCCTCCCTGTAAACTGCAACTCACAGGAAGCAATCAAACACTCAGGACCAGATTCTCATCTCCCTGGAATGAACCACTTTCCCTAAAAATGAACAGACTTACTGAAGCTAACAACACATTTTATGGATTACAGTGAGAGCAAGTGTAGATCTGAACATGCTAATCCAGATTTGAATTTAGGAATTTGTGCTGACTTTGATTGCATGGAGGCAGAAGATGGCCTCTTACCACTTACATTAGGTCTCAGTAGTTCAAAACCAGCAATGCAAAACAAGCATCGCAATTTACTTCTTAGGAAAGGGGATTTTCAAAAAAGATTAAAGGAAGAAAAGGCATCCATCTGTCAGATGTAGGCTTCTCATCTCTTGAAAGACTTGAGAGAAGAAATAAAACCATGAACTGACAGGGAAAGGAAGCATAGAGAATATGGTGAAGCTTTCCTTCACTACTGCTTAGTATAGCTCCTTTGAAACCAGAGCGTCTATGTTGGTGTGCAGCACTTGAAAGGGCCAGAGCAGGATGAAGGGAAAAAGAAAAATAAAACAATGATGGTTCAATGGATATCCTGAGATAATAGATGTTTCTGTGTCTTTTTCACTGACCAAATGACAAGATTGAATGTTTTAATGGTCTTAAAAACTACTGAAGATTACAAATAACAACAAATATTTTCTTGTTATTATCTGCAATTTCTGTTCTTTAACCAGCTGGGCACCACAGAGTGTCTACCTACAACACTCAGGTGCATAAAGAACAGCTACAAATGCTTTTATAGTTTCAAATGATTAATTAAGCTTGGACAAGTGATACCTAAATCATTCAGGATCTCTGCACTATACTGTACTACATCCTTTTCTCTGTACAAAACTAATACAAAAATGTGAAGTTAGTAAATCACAAAAAAAAAATCAATTTACAATTCCAATATGTTAATTATTTGCAATAGCAATCAGTTTGGTAAAACATTCCCTTGCAAAATTACTAGGTAGAGAAATTGGCTAAAGTAAAGGGAAAGGTAGGTTTTTTCATATGCATTGTAGCTTTCAGGATTCAACTCTTATGTCCAGAAAAGTTGCTTGAAATCTGTCTCCACTCTCTCATCTTGAAGTCCTTTGGCAAACTACTCAGATGATAAGAACACTGAGGGGGAAGAGTGGTAATGCCTAGCAGAATACAACCTCAGATATAGAGCTTTTGTATAGCATAATGACATAGAGATACAGTAAAGTGCCAATCAAAAAAATGAGAAATTACCAGGCCCTGGTTTTAAAATCATTCAATATATAATTTCTCCTTTTATTTTTATATTAAATAGAAAATATAAATATATGTAGAAATTACATTTATACTTCCATTATAGAAAGATTAATAATCTGTTTTCATCAAGTGTGTGAAATGTTAATTGGAAGAAGGTGTGAAAGTAAAGATCTGGTTGCTAAAGGAATTTTGGAGACTGGGGGACCATTGGGTTTTAAGGAGAGAAAACCACTCCATTTTCTATAACAGTTATGTGATTTTTCAAATTGGCAATTGAAATAAACATCTAGATTCCACTTAAAATATATACTGACACTTTCTCTTAACCAACAGATTTGGGTTTTGAAAAGGGTAATGGACCTATAGTACTATATGTAACATATTCCCTGATATAACTAAGTCATATCTGTTGGAGCTGTAAAGATTACTTCCAATATTTTTTTAACAAATAATTTTGCATCCTTTATTTTAGATTGTATTATCAGAGACAAATGTCTTCAAACTTATTTTCTCTGAATAGTAAGATATACAAAAGAATTCTCATCAAAAAATTTTAACTACATTTAATTGACAGAGAGAAAGAAAATGCTAGATTTACCTGTCTAGGTAAAAATCTGGAGGACAAAACAGTATAGTGCCTGTCTAGTACTGATTGCCCTGAGGTCCCTGAGGATTTCAGAAAGTTGACACGTAACTGCATTCCTGTGCACCCTACAATGAATACAGTGTCAAATTGGTTCTGTCAAACAAATCTGACATGAATTGCTCAGAAGGGAGGTCACAAAGATTCCTAGCTACAACATTTTAATTGAAATATCCACTGTATTTTAGACAATGCAGAACAATGAGCTGAATCGTCGTGGAAGATCTTACTGGAACACCTATTCTGCCAAAAGACAAGAAGTTGTACCATGCGTACGACTCAGTGTCAGAAAACATGGAATTTAAAGAAAATGTTTATTTTAGACTGAGATATACCAGGCAGATTGACATATGGGTCATCAGGATCAGGACTACAGAAAAAGGAAAACCAGAATTTGATAGATCTATGACAATACACAGATTTTATTTAGAAACAGTAACAACAATAAAAAAGTTGAATCAAAGAGTAGCAGATCACCAAGTTTTTAGAACTGAATTTATGGCCCCACTCAGGTCAGTAGCAAAATTTTCATAACTTTCACAGTATCAGGATTTCACCCAATATTAACAAAGGAAGGACAGCAACTTCCATTTATGAAAACCTCTAATCTCTTGCCCCTGTTCCTGTTACTAACTCCTCTCTGATATCGAAAATGTAAATGGGAAAATAACATGATATAGCAGTTAATTTTTCATTTTGTTTGTGTAATAAATGACTGACACTTCTATTTCCTTTTTTTGTCCTCAATTACAGCTATTTGCTAAGATATTTTTAGCTTAACTACCAAGTTGAAGCTTGAGACTGTGAACTTAGGTGATCCCATGGGGGAATCTAAAAAAAACCCAAAAAAACGTGGAGACTGTGGCAGACGTGCTCTGGCTGCATTCTCAGAGCAGTTTCCTGCGTGTACAGGCATGACTGCCATTGTTTCTTTTAATCCTTAGCCTTTACCACAGAGCATCTGGAATTAATACACAATGGTTAGTTTTGGCTCCTAGTATTTTTTGTAGGCTGGTTTGATCTTTCCTCACTGCAATTTTTAACTCCAAAGATACATCTTCATTTCTGAGTTAATTCACACCAGTTAGTGTAGATCAAGGTGAAGGCAGATACATGTGACATAAATCTTGAGCAGCACAAGGCAACCAGATGACCACACAAAAAGATCAGATTTGTGTGGGGAGTATAAATATGTCAGGATCTGCTGAGCTTTAGCTTAGGCTTGTATTAAAAAACCCTCAGCTCATAGCTGAAGGGGTATTTGTTTAGATTTCTTATATGGATGGTCTTTAGTGAGTGACAGTGCTTGAGTTATAACTTGAGTTATACGCCTTAAGCTCACTGATCCCACACATTATTTGCCCATGATGACTACGAAACAAAGGCATATCTGGGCTCTTCCCTCTATGAGACTGGGGATTGGAGATACTTCTTCCTCCTGTGTCTTACCCAGGTCCAGAAGACATCCCAGTCTGCCTCTGCTGCCTTCCATCTCTAGGCATAAAGATGCTTCTCCTTCAATTTGATATCATGAGCTATAGTGCTTGTTTACAACCAAAATTTATGTTCCCTCATTATTGTAATTGTTCAGCTCAGCACTGTAATTTGAAATCTGCAGCTTCTGATAATAAAAGCACTGAAGTATGGAACTTGCTGTCACATCCTTTACGCTGCAGTCTAGATGCACACCAGATCACATCAGGGATCTGGCAGTTGCCATGACTTAGCTGTCTTCTGATCCATCTGTCTTAGTCGCCTCCCATGGAAACTGGGGAGAAAGATCACCAAGGAGGGAAAATGCTTGTGTGCTGTGCTCAAGGTGCCATGCTAGCACAAAATATTGATGCAGATGGAGCACAAACATGAACCTGACAGCTGGATAATTCACCCAGCAGCTTTGGGAACCCTTCAGAGTCACAAAACCAGATGTCTTTTTTTTTTTTTTTTTTTTTTTTTTTTTTTTTTTTTTTTTTTTGAGGGGGGGTGGGGTGGAGTTTTCAGGAATTGCCAGTTTGTGGAGAGCTAAATGCAGAACTGAACCATGTTGCTTTTGATTTTGAGGACTTTTGTTTCGACTTTCTGGGAATGCATAGTTTTGATTGTCCATTTTCATTGTCCATTTGATTATCCATTTTTCAAACCAAATTTTCATCTCAACTTCCATTTCATTTGGTACATCACATGAAAAAAATCGGGGAAAAAAACATTGCACAAGCTCCTCGCAACCCAGCTCCCTTTCTAAAATTTAATTTCTTTCACTTATCACCACTTTTTGAATCCACTCTCTCTGGGAATTTAAGGGGGAAAAGACAAAAATAAGCTCACGAAATTGGATTCATATACATTTGGATATAAAACCAAACAGTTCCCACCCATCTCTTCTTAAAAAGAGACTACAGATACAATATTGCATAAGAGACCCTCACATCAGTTTTCAGTTTTCTCTAACTCAGTTTTCAGTGTGGGGGCTTTTTTTCCACAAGTTTTTGAGCTCCTTGACTGAAACACGTCACACATCGTAAACCCCAGCGCCATGTGCCTGAGGTTTGACAGGCCTTGCAATGCTGTATGTTTCACTTCTTTTTGACATCCTAGCAATCATTGCTGATGGTGATAGGAAAGGCCAGGGTGGAATATGAAAAGCAGCTGGGACCACACTGGAGTAAGGAATCACTGAAGGCTTGTCCAGGCTCACTGATTTTGGTTTCACATTGAGACCAGCCTTTGATCAACTCGTGGCTGTAATTTTCAAAAGAACATATGCATTTTTATTCAGGCTTTTATTTTATTGTCAGGTCTTTGGTATTTTAATTCCTCCCTGATTTTCTGGTCTCTGGTAAAGAGGGAAAAGGCCAAGAGAAAAGAAAGCTGACCTGCTTAACTAGATACTTTGCTATGTTGCTGCAGATAGAGTGGCAGGACTGGTGCCAATGGTTTAAGAAGCCAGCTTTATTTAGTATCCAGTCTACTGTATCATTCAGACAGTAATTTGAGCTTCTTCAAGACACCTGCCCCGAGTCCTGCAAGACTCAAATGTCAGCAAGCAGGGACAGAGAATAAATGCCTCCCCAGTTTCTCTATTTGGTGAGCTATTCTTCAACTCCCTTCTTGCTTTTCAGGTCATACAGGTATATTCCTTGAAGCCAGGAAAGATGTAAGAGAGGGGAATATATACAATAAAAGACTGCAAGTTGGAAAGACAAGTGTCTTCAGGGACCTGAGTAAGGAAGTGTGCAGCAAACACTAAAGGAAAGCTGGAATGATGCTGGCAGCACTGCTATCTCTGACAGACCACTGCAAACCAATGTGTCACGGGGAGTAAGTGTGCAATTCACACAGTCTGAACTGCTCCAGCAAACAACACACAAAAAATCAAAACCTTTTCCCTGCATCTTGGATGTAGAGAAGTAAACAGAGTGAAAGCATGAAGCAATGGACCTGGAAGTAATCTGTAAATGGAAATAGTACTCTGTTTCAAAGGGGATGCATGATCTAAAAAATCAATGAGAAGAAAATTAAGTTCAATTCCTCCACAAAAGTAAAGCAAGTCACTGTTAACCCTGCTGAGAAGAACAGCTCAACAGGATCCTGTGGGCAGGATCTCTGACCTTGTACAATGGGCTAAATGCTTGTCTCTCTGTCCAAAAGAATTATAATCTCACTTAAAGCTGGTGAAAAATTTCTGCTGATTCATAGACACTTTCTAATTCCACTGGCCTAAAATGTGGGCTCCTGACTTAAGTATTGCTAAGGAAGCTTACAGTTAGTCCAGGCTGTCAGCACTCCCCCAGGAAACACACATTGTAGCTACAGGTTCTTTATTAAGAACCACAACAAAAATGTGCAAGGGTGTGTTGCATTAATCCATTGAAATATTGGATTCTCAATATTGGAGTAGTATATGTGAATTTCCTCGTGGAGTCAGAGCCAAGAAGGGCAGGAACACGCAGAGAAAAAGGGATTCCACTCTGTCCAATGCAATAGGGACTCACTAGTCGGTGAGACTCCAGCCACTATTCCCAAACTACCTTTTCCAACAGTCTGAGAGGTGTTTTCCTCTTTGGTATGTCATGAAATCCTTTCACAGGAAAGAAAACACATAATACACTTAGAAGGCTATTATCATTCAAGAATTAAAGAGAAAAGTACAATCCAATTCTGGATACAAATTAGTGTTCCTGGGTAATGGTAGGGAAATGCTATAAAAATGGATGTTTGAGGCTCCAGACTTCTGCATAGCACAAAGCTGTAATGAAATTGGATCCTGTGACTGCTCAACAAGAATAAAGGGAAGAAGTAGTATCAGAAAATTAAACAGATTTCTTCCTTCAGAAAATACTTTCTCTAGGTGGACTTTCAGTTGTAAAAATCCTCTATGGCATAATTTGACATAAACACTAATGTTGTCCTTCTTTCAAACACCAAATGAGAATTTTCATATGTTTTTCTGCACCATTACATCCTGAGAATTACCTGAACAAAATCTATTGGTTTGGATCAATATTTCACTTTACATCCATGAGGTTACAATACTGTTTAGGAGAGCTGCAGTTCCTAGATTCACAAGCTTCCGTTGACTTACTTTCTTGGCAAACTACACCTTGCTCAATTAATTAATATTTCAGGAGACATTTTGCTCCCTGTTCTGTGACTAGTTTTAAGATACAGACACTTCCTACAGATTTGAGATGATCTCTGCTCTCCATCTCTTCACACTATAATGAAAGAGGTGGTGTGGAAATTATTTGATAAGCTCCTCTATCCTTCCAAAATCCTACACATGAAATAAATTACTGCAGAGGAAAGGTAGCATGTGGCCCAAAGTCTACCTATAGTCTGCCACTATGACAGTGCTTTTGAATAGTTCATTCCAGCAAATAGCAAAACATACATTAGCAGAAGAAATCTTCCCTTCCCCTGCAATAAGCAGGACAACATATTAGAAACACAAACTTTAAATTGGGGGCTTTTTTTCTCTCTCTTTCTGAAAGGTTTGGTGTTCCTCTTTAGGTTTTTTTTTTTTTTTTTTTTAATATAATTATTGCTTTCTACACTAAAAATATGTCTCTAAATTATGCTGGAGCCTTTCTCTATGAGGTCTTCATTCCAAAACCATTCAGTTCTCCCCTCATTAATTAAAATGGCAGTTATAACTCCTATTACTTCCTGTTCCAGATATTCATCCCACACCCTTAAAGACTGCTCCTCTTTGTTTCTTCCCATCTGCCATTCTTGCCTATATTCATTTCCTGAGCTGGAGGCCATCGAGGCCATCAGGCTCACCCAGTAGACTCAGTTTTCCCATTAATTTGATCCTCCCACAAATTCAAGCCATAGGCAAAGTTATTTCTGTAGTCTGAGATGGCCATCTTTGGAGGGAAAGATATGGTTTCAGTTTATATTATTATATGACTTACCAACAAAAGGAAGCAAAAATCAAGGACTTTGACTTCTTTCCATCTTATGCAGCCTTTGCTTAGAAGAGAGGTATACTCCAACACAGTGAGAGAAATTGCCTGAGGCCCTTCCATATTCCGTAAGTACTAGATTTTGCATATAAGAAGTGGCAAGGGTGACTAACATTAGAAGCACTGTTAAATGCAAGCAATCATGAATGTAATATAAAAGTCCCCTTGGGACCTTTTGGGGGAGTTAGCAATAAATACAGCAGATGTTAGCGGCTATCAGTAGACTTAGATTTTCTGTTGTATCTGTAGACTGCTGGATATCATGTTTTAGTATACAGCCAGGCATGCTTTTCTTAGTTCTACTTTGCCAAAGAGTTGGAAGTAACTGGCGGATGCCACCAGAGATCCCTACTCACACTTTTGAAACTCCTCACTGTTGCCTTTCTTTACTGCTACATACTTCGCACAGGTAAAGAAGAAACTCCAAGTTGCTTCCTTTAGGGAATTGTCTGATTGGCCAACTTCAGATGGCCACCATCACACTTAGGTGAGTTCCCCCTCTCTTGCTCTGGTTAGGAGGATGGCTGTTGCAATATAGCTCTAACCCTGCATCTAGATGCACACATTAAGAAGAAAGAAATATGCTGGACACCACACAAAATAATCCTCATGTTGTCCTTCCTAGGCAAGACATATTTCAGGCAGCATCACTAATGTCTTTCACATTGTCAGTGCCACATAACAGACCTCTCTGTATTCCCATGAAAATGACATCATGGTTTCTGTTTGACAGAGTTCCCATCAGTCTTGGTGTTTGGGGCCTCTACTTGATTTGTCCCACCATTGCTTTAGTTTCCATCCTTCAGGTCTCATTTTATAAGACATTAGCTACACAAAGAGCCCTTTTCCACTAAGATTTCTGGTATTCCAGTTGTCTGACTGCTTTGGCTGGCAGAATACCTGCTACAACATATACCACATGAACACAATGCTGAAGGGCCTCTCTCTTTTTAGGGCATGTAATAAGCTATCTGCTCCCCACATTTCAGCAGTTCAGATTCAGGCTGCAAGATCAGGGCAACCCAATCCACATGATCATTCCCTCTAATCTAGATGGTTTTAGAAATCGAATAACCATTACATCTGCAGCCACCTCCTTTCTTATCTTGTGATTTTAACTGTCGCTGGCTTAACATCACACACTACTCCAATTAATTAAACCTTCTGCATAGAGATATAAGATCACAAACACAAATGCTACCATAAATCAGTTCAACAGACAAAACTGAAGAAATTTGAAGTAGAAAGTTAGAAGCATCTTTACAAGTGATCCATAACATTACACATCTCCCCTGTACTACTGTAGATCTTATGTGTTTGAAATTCACTCTTTCAAACTCCAGAAAAGATAAGGTTTTTTCATGGGCTAAGCAGCAGCAGGAAAGTGACTCATGGCAAAACAAACAAAGGAAATGGAGATAAGAAGTGAAAAAGCAATTCTGAAAATAAGGGCAAAGAAAGGAAAGTGTTAAAAAGCTTTTAAAAGCAGTTTATTAATGAATAACATAATTTTACCTCAGTCTCTCATGCCTTACTGCTTTGCAAATGCGTGGGCATGAACAAGCCAGGGAGCAGTAGCACTCTTATTTCTGCTTGTGGGGCTGTCACCCCCAGGTAAGTGAAAGGCACAAACACCTGGGCACAGGTACTTGTGCTAATAGTGCCACCGAAAGATTTGCAAAAACTGGTTACCAACTGTTTATGGCAACAATCTAAATAGCATCCTCTTGCTCCTTAGATCTGAGAAGAGTCAGCCCACACTGGTGGTGTCAGGACACTCGGGAGAGCATGGCCACTGCCACAAATGGATTTGCAGCAACCACCCTCTTCTTTTTCTGAAGTTGCCCACTCTTAAGCTGTAAATTGTGTATGTTAAGAAGGCAGCTCTTAGAAAATGTGGATCACAGTGCATTAACTAGCTAGGTGAAGATTTAAGGGGGCTTCTGGAGCTCTTCCCATTACCTTGATATTTATTTAATGGATTAGGCACTCTCACACAATAGTGATAAGTGGCATTTATGGAAATGAGAGAGAAATAGTGCTCCAACTAGTAAAAAGCAAATGGGCAATCCTATAATGCTTTTGAGAGCAGTGCTCCTCATGCTGATGCTTTATCAAATACAAAATCTTTTTTTCCTTTTCTCCAGATAGTTTTACTAAAAAAATAATGTTTTCAGTTTGTCAGCTTTGGGGTTTTTTTGTTTGTTTGATTAGGGTTTTTTTAGTTTCAAATGATAGAACACAATAAATATACATACATATATACATATATTTGTACACACAATATATTTTTAAGTATTGGCTTAAGATTTTAGGGATACCACAGAGGGCAGAGTTCAGGCCACAAAATATAGGACAGCATATTGGTCTCTCCTCATAACAACCAGCAGTGGCAGAAAAACTGCATTAATCCCACACTCCATGACGCTTCAAAGCATCCAACTAGATGTGCTGTTTCTAAGTCCTATTCATCTTCTGACCCCACCACATGCAGAGTATTTAGCACTGTGTACGTGGGGAACATGGAGAAGAGACAGAGATGGAGGCTTCTTAGGTCTGCCACCACCTTGAGTGATGACAGTCCAAAGAAATATACCCAGAACTTCTTTTTCTTTTTTTTTTTTCCACGTTATAAGGAAGGTGTAACCTCAGGGATGCAAAATTAGCTTTGGAAGATTTTTTACAAAACTAATTAGACAGATAGATCTGTGTGGCTTCAAATGCTTTTGAGAGCTTTATTCACCCCTCCTTCATTTCACCTTATTTAAAATTAACTTACATTCTCACCTATACTTAAGCAGAGCCCGTTGCCATGGTAACACTGGAGGTCGTCTAAATCCAGCATATGATGTAAGCAACACAAACGAGTCCCTACAGAAAGGGAAACTGGCACCACACACAGACAGTTCTGCAAGGATTTCATATGGGGGGAGCAGAGGAGGGAGCAGCCCCTGCTGCTGCCACCCCAGGACACGCCACAGCTCTCGACTGCAAGGAACCCCTCATCTTTCTGCCTTCTCAAGCACACAAGGAGCTGAAAATAGAGGAACAGAAGCTCTGTAATGAGCTGGGAGAAGTGTGCCCTCAGAGCCGACCCCAGCACTAATGTGTCTGAAAGTCTCAGCAGAAGCATGAGCGCTGTTTGCTGGCAGCGTGAGGTGAAAGAGGGAGCGTGGTTCACATCATCTTCCCCCATCTCTGCATTCACTGCCGAGTCAGCCTGTTTGAAATGCCTGGCCCCTCCCCATTACTCCCACACCTCCGATGTCCCACTGTCAGCTTGCTGGCTTACCATGAGCAGAGCTGTGACTCAAGGGCCAGGGCAGCACCATCATGCCTTGCACAGAGTTGGTCATACCAAGAACCAGAGGTACTATCAGGTTGAAGCAGGGTTTGCTATCATCACTTGCCATCCCATGATTTTGATATTTATGGAATGTACCAAATTGCCAGCCCTCTTGGCTGAAATACCCAAGTCACCCACATAAGAGCTGTAGTACTGGTCCATTTAGTTCCTACACTCCTCCTGACTCTGTCTGTACCCCTTAGCCCTGAAATGCAGGGTAAGAGGAGGTTCAGTCTTCCCAATTACCTCCACCATTTCCTTTTTTGCTCAGTTCATTACTGCTTTTATGTAATGAAAAACTATTCGTAAGACTGGAGTGAGACCTCCACATCATTTTCCACATATCACTTAGCTGCTATCAGAATAGCAACAACTGCTGATTTGGGCTGGAGCTGAAACAAAGAGACCATTACTTCGCTTATTGCCCAATGCATCTGATGAAAATTATTCCACACGGCACCCTCACAGGCAGAAATCCTCTTTAAAACACTTATTTCCCTTCCATCTATGTGACTTGCCGATGTATTCACTGGCTTTCCAGGATTTTAATTCTCCTCCCTGACTCTCTGAATCCCAGTTTTTGTGGAATTTCTGAGTGTTCATAAATCCCTACAAAGGGTTGATTTAACCATGGAAACAAGATTAGATCTGAAAAGAGGGAATTTAAATAGACGCTAACCTGCCATTATCCTACAAAATAAGGTGAGGTTTTTACAGCTGATAAGGCCAAAATAAAGGCTGCATTTTTCTGTCCTTTTTCTCTTCATATAGAGAAATCTTACAGACTGCTACATCGACAGTCCCAAAGTTTACAGTGGAGCTCTTTATGACAAGGGTGTCAGAATCCAGCATAAGAATTTAAGGAGGGCAGAAACTATTTTTGGAAAACTGTCATTTGATCTTTTTGGACTATTTCTATCTTAGTATTCTGAGGATACATATAGCAGCATATAACCTTTATGACAAGAGCTCCTCTGCTTCCTATGTTGAAAATTTGCTGGTAATTTTGGTTAAGCAAATAATCAAGGAGTGGACTAAATAAAGCGTTGTTGTTGACATTTAAATAAATGAATAAAATAAAGAAGAGCAACAGCAGCAACCAAAAAAAAAAATTGCTTACCAGTGACAACTTTCCAGCTTTTGCAGCTCTCATTTCAACTGTGGCTGCCTCCTCCAGATATTTTTAAAATCCATATAGATGCACATATTGGACCAGATATTCTCCTACTTGTGATCTCTAGAGATTTCAGCTCTGTGGAAGCTCAAAAAACTTACTGCTTCTCCTCACCTCCTGTTAGCCTGGCAAAATAAGTCACACCGGAACTATGTTTTTCATTTAAATTTCTGGTATTTTTTTTTATCTAGCTAAGCAATTAGTGACAATGTACAATAGTTAATGGTCATCTTCTAAATTTCAAAGTTTATTCTTAATATTCCTACCTCCCTATCCACTCGTGACCCTTCCAGCTGAACTTGATTCACAGTGAAGTAAGTTAGACACAGTGACTTTTGAAAGTGTTCCCTACTGGGCATGGTAGGAGGCAGTGATGGGCATAGTAAGACACATGGTTTTCAGTTCTTCACTCTCCAAAACCTTACATAATTTTATTAAAACCAGCAGAAATCAAATAAAAATTGGACCAAAACAGAATGCCACACCTTTCCAACTGCTTTATCCTGATGTGAGTGACTGTATAATATGCCAGTAAATAAGAAATAAGCTTTACATTTTTATATTTTAAGAGGAGATTTAAGCAATCCTCTGGGCTCCTGTTGAAATGGCCCACATAGAAGCAGAGAAGGAGAATGAAACTTTCTGCCTGTGATCCAGGGCTTGCTATTTATTTTTTTTAGTTTCTTCTTTTTTCAGACTTCACAAATATTCTCTATCCAGAAAGTTTAGAAGCCATCAGAAAAAATTAACCTTTGGCCAGAGACAGTTCTGCTATCGGGAGAAGCTGGAGCAGGAGAGAAGGTCATGGTATGCTGCCAAGTATGTTCAAGCTGTACTCAACAATTCTGTGACGCAAACGTCATCCTGTGCCCTTGTCAGACAGCATTCCTACCTGCACAAACAGATGTAGGAGCTCTGCTCTTGGGCTCTGCGCAATCATGCATCGTAATCCCAAATGGGTGCCCAACATGCCATCATTTCTCATTGTCCTACAGTCTTTAAAAGTGTCTCTATCAATTTAGTCTCCAGCATGTTTTGCTGGCAATAACAAACCAAAGGACTAACTTGGTTGGAAACTGCCTTTCTCCTTAAGGATTAGGTAGGTGCAAGAAGTTCAGCTGTCAGGGGAGGAAATCAGAACTCCTGATCCATAATGCCAAACTTACATTCTAACCCCTTACAACCCAAGTGCTACACCCAATCAGAAAAGCCTGTCAAGGATCCCTGCTTTGCTACTGTCTGTACATTATGTCTTCTAGAGATGAAAGAGTCAAATTTCCATATATCCATCATATTCAGGAGAACTAAGCTTTTATTTACACACAGAAAAAAAACCAAAACCAAACCAAAACAAGACAACAGTGTGAAAGACTAGTCAGGGGACACTCAGAATAGTGCACACAGCAAATACAGTATTCCAGCCCAGACCCAGAATGTGTTTCATTCATCTACCACATTCACTTACCACCTTTTACATACACATATTTAAATTTATATATTTACATAAGAGTAGATGCATGCCTATATGTGTACGTATATATGAATATATTTCTTCCAAAAGAAATAGCACCATATAAGAAGTTACATTACCTGCAACTGGGAGAGATCAGAGTTTTTCTGCAGAAGATGGAAGAGCCTGCATGCGAATGAAAGTAGTTGAGACCTTGCCTACCAGCTGAGACACATAAACCACAATAACGAGTATGCTGTGAACCACATCAAGAGAAGATATTCTGCTTCACAGCTCAGATAAAAAGCGTGCATGCAATCAGTTTAGGAGACCAGCTTTACTCTGCAACTGGTCAGTAACTGAATATGCCCAATTACCGCACATCAGAGGGGAAGAAATAAATTGAGAAACAGGTCACTCAGTCACCTTTGCCCATTCATCCATAGGCTAAATGAAGGAACTGACCATGTTTGTTACCAACCTCCTTTCCTAAAATGGCTGGCTATGAAAAAAAAAAATGGGTAATCAGATGCAATGTTTAGCTTGCTTATTTATAGAACCAAGCATGTCTCATTTAACTCTTAGCCTTAGCAGGTATGTCGCATAGGGTGAGACATGATAAATGACAGTTCTGGCAAAATCTGAAGCATGTTGCTAGACAAGATGATTTCTTTACTGAAAAAGTGAATAATAACTGATGATGCTAAAAGTGGTCAAAGTTCATCTTGCATTTTAGTGGTATAGTACCCATGTGATGATTTTTCCAAGCACTTTAATGAACAAAGCTCTATGGAAAGCAAGATAGGGAGATGCAAGGTGTGTGGCATACTGTATAACAAGGCTGAAAGACTGGGCTGAAAATAGCTGGGAGGTTCCTACTTCCTTCCTCCGTGCAAGTGCAGTTGAATGCCAATGCAGGGGTCATGTAGGAGATTCTTGAAATCGCCTAAGGAGCTGGTAAAAGAAAGTGGGACTTGTTTAATGAGCTATTAAATAAGGTAAAGGCTTCTATTACATATTGATCTGACAAGGTAGCTCCAGTTACTAGGAAGATGCACACACAGGCTGCTTAAGTGAGTCTATCTGGGTGTAGCTGTAGACCTTCTTTGCCATTTAGGTGGTATTTGAAGTGAGACAGGAATAAAAGCAGCTTCTGAGCCATTTGAAAGAGTATTTCTGACACCTCAGGTCAACTGTCATTTTATTTCCAGGGCAGACATATAACTACTCTGTGTGGAATTTACTTAGTAAAAAGCAAGACCCGGACAGGGTATCCATGCTTGGTTTCTCATACAGGCTCCATCAGAATAACGTTGCCATTTTCAAGCCACATGGATAATTTCTTACCTGTAGTCTGGCCTCAGCTGCCTGAATTCCACTGGGAAGACAAAAACCAGGGAACAAATTAACTGCCAATTATTTCTGAAGCTAGCTGCAGTACTTTTATGATGAATATATTTTTTCTTGTCCCAGAACCCTTGAAATTAGCAGTTTTTCCTTTTCATTTTATGGCACAGAAAGGCAAGGCTGTTCTTGAGGGAATATTAAGTTTCCTTATATATTCCAACAATGTGTCCAAAGGAGCACTCAAAACCTATGGCAAAACCTGGAGCTGAAGTCCCATTCCCTGAAACTGCTTCCAACTTCAACAATATACAACAACAAAACCCAACCAAATCTCTTTAGGAAATTATGGTATATAGATAATATTTATTTTTCCTTTATTTCTCACTGCTTTTTACCCAGGCCTTCAGTACACTGAGACCATCACCAAATTTTGAGAGAGGAGCACAAGGCAAGAACGTATTACTATTGGTCCACTGTTTCAACGAGAACATAAATTATTTCTCAAGAAGAGAAATATTTGTCAATATTTCAAATGTCAAATATTATTTACATCTCCAAGAGCATTCCTCTCCATTTCTTTAGTACATTGAATGAAAGAAAAGACAGAAGATGTAGTATGAATATTGAAAAAAGCCCAGCTGTCTGCCACATTGTGAAATAAATTCCCTGGGAGAATTTTACTACAGGTGTCTCACTGGAACGTCTAAGGTATAGCAAGGAATGCTTAAACAGAGGTACAGCAGAAAAATATCTTAATCTCACTTATGGGCCAGATGACCTAAAAAGGTTTTATCCTCTAATACATAGGATTCTGTGTTATATGTTTTTTTCTCAGTATTCGTCTTCTCTGCCTGATTGCAAATCCCATTCAACTGCACGTTTCTCCTGCATAATGCAACCTATAAAATGGCACTCACCAATTATCTTAGCCATTTAATACCTACCGAGTCTGTCCTTTTGGAATGGTATAAACCTATTTTTTCCCTGCATATGTCATTAGAATGGAAGTGTCACAATGCTTCTGATGACTTGCACAAAATAAGAAGAGAGAACTGATTGGAAATGTGTTAATTATATTTTTAACTTTGCAATGCAAGTCAGAAAATATTAATAAGACTGAAATTTCAATTATTAATTACATAATGAGTAACATGATGCAGTTTTACAGTCTAATTCAGACACATTCCTGAATAATTTAATTCTGAAAATGGTGTGACACAAAGGGCTTGGATCAGGCTGAAATCAAGCAGTAGTAGGAATGTAATAGTCTCAGGGCTAAGAAACCAAAATTATTTTCTCTTCCCACCTTCCAAATCAAATGTTCTTCCATGATAAAAATTATATTGGAAAATATACTTTCAGCATAATATCTCATCAAAGAATAGGGCACTAACCAGTTATTTCTTGCATTCATATCAATGGCAAAAACCTGCACACCAAAAATGTGCAGTTCCAAATGTTTGACTGATGATGTTTGTTTCCTGATTATTCATGATGGGTTGTAGCTGCTCTCTGCTAGATCTTTCTTGACAATACCTGTTTGTGTAAATGGTCATAGTTACTATTAGGATATAGGATACTTCACGGGGTAAGTTGTGGAATACAGAAAGTCTTCCGAGATTTTTTACTGTGATGAAGCAAAAAACAGATATCTTTCAAAAATATTTGTGAACAAAATTGTTTCCCATTCCTCCCTCCCCATCCCCCCAGTCCAAATGCACATATGCCTAGATTTTTCTGAAAATCTGACAGACAAAGGACTTGAAGGAAATGCTCCCACGCCTGAAAAAATTACATGCTGGCTACTGCAAGGTGGAGGAATGTGATCTCTGCATACCGGCCCCTGTTGTCTGTCACCTTTTAATCTCTCTGTCTGCCCCCTCATCAGGCTCCTTTCACTGCCCTCTGCATATTCCTTGCACAGGAAGAGCTGAAATGCACTACTGCAAAACCTTTGATTTTGACAAACTGGCATTTTCTGACAGCAGTGAGCACGCATGTAGCTTTTCATTCAATACCCTGTTAGGGGCTGGGACCAGAGGCGGAAGGGTGCAGGGAGCCTAACCAGGGAACATTTTCATAGGGCTTCTTTTCAGTTTTCAGTGTGCTGCCACATCCTTGCAAGTACATCTCAAGGCAAGGAGCTAAAACGGTGACCCTGGTGCCACCCACACATCAGAGTATTAAACAGAAGGAAAAAAATGATGATCATTTTTGTTGAAATCTATCCTGGATTCGCACTGCCATGAGAAGGAGAACAGATACAGGAGCCAGATGGAGCAAATGCTTGTGTCTTTCAAATGCCACTACCACAGGGAAAGGCGTGCATGGACTCACACACACAAATAAAGGGAGGGAGCACCAGCCTGAAGTGACAAGAAATAAGGTTGCTGTGGGCAGGAGGGCTGGGGAAGGGAACAGATTGCTGCTCTGCTTCTTGCACCTGAGTGCCCTGCCAAATTGTCACTCAGGCCAGAAGTGGCAGCATAGCTGCAGCCAGTTAATCCCTGCCAAGCTGTCCCCAGCCAGCCTGAAGGGAGCCAACATGACCTCCTGCTCACCCCGTATGCCGGCCAGCTTCCAGGTAGCCAATGTCATCAGGAAAGGATTGCTTCTCTGCATGTGTCTTTGTCTTTCTGGCTGAAATATGCCTCTCTGTGTGTCACTGATGCAAGCTGAGCCATGGGGATACAAATACTGGTACTGCAGGCTTTTCAGTTGTTGTTGCTTCTTTCTGCAAAAAATAAAACTCACTCTTTTTAAAGGATAAAGCAAGTTTTCCAACCCTGGTGAGAAATCTTGCAACTCACACTGAATGAATACTGAAAACATGGGTGGTGTTATTTCTTTAGCCAGAAAACTGTATTCTCTTCAGCTCCTTCCTACGTGCACACTTCCACACTGCATAAAGCAATGCTCATTCTCAAACTCTGACAGGGAAGAAGCCACGAGTGTCGGCGCAAATATCCACCCCCACGAGTGTCTGCTGACAAAGCCATCTTCATGAAAGCACATTCTGGGTGCAAGCTACAGATGCCAACAGAATGCAAGGCAGAGCCATCTAGTCACACACACCAAGTTGCTCATTAAGGTTAATTTTATGGTTATGAGGTTTTTTATTCTAATTATGCTTATTTAGGCAAAGCCGAAGTGCTTCAGCTTGGGAAAAGCACACTGAGGCTGAGATTGCATTGTGTAAGATGAACATGTCTTCTTACTCCCTTGTGAAACACCACTAGATTTATGCACAATAAACAGCAGCAGAAATGGCTACATAAAAAAATGGAAGATTCCTGTAATCGCAGTACTGAAAGCAGGATATGCCTGTGCTTATGGAAAATAAATTCCATTGAAACAATTTGCACCTCTCTTGGCCCTGTTGCTTACACAGCCTAAAAATCCTCCTTCTCCACCTCCTCCTCTTCCCCTTCATTTTGCCCTGTAACTCGATGAGCGCAGTGTGTTTTCAGTTGGTATTTCTTTGACACCATATGTGCAATTTGCACCAAAAAAGGTTTTGGCTAAAAACAGAGACATTTACTTCATACTTCTTCCACAGGCGGAAACATAGACTTAGATTTCTTCAAAAAAAATAAAAAACTCTAAGCTATGTGTCTTCCTTTCCCAGAATGAATCCTAGAGATAATTTTTCTTTTAAATCTTTAGCTTATACTAAACTCTATCTTGGTAATGCCACATATAATGCATGCTAAAGCAAATGTTTTCTTGTTTCACAGTGCCTTTTAAAAAATGATAATTTGATGTGCAGAGACAAAAGTGGGGTGGGGTGAGGAGAGAGATTGCTGGCCCAAGTTTTGCAGTTAGAAAAAATTCCAACATTGTCGTGCAAAAAAAGAGTGAGAGGAGAGGATTCATGCCAAATACAGGGGACTATCTTTCAGAACCACGAGCACAGCTCTGGTGACTGCAGAGCAAGCCTGCATTATTCTGGGAAAATGCATTAGACACAAAGGAAATTTTCTCCCAACAGAGCAGCAGGCTTTCTTCTTCTTACTCCTCCCCTCCTCTCCTCTTTTTAAAGGACTTTGTTTTCAAATGTCATTAAATACTGGGCAATGGCAGCTTTCCTTCGCCAACACACATGCAAGTGAAAAACTACTGTTAGCTGTATTATTTTGCAGTATTATATAGAAATATAGGAAGAGCTGTGTTATCAAATGTTGTACAATGAACATACTTCTTCAAATCCACATAATTAATAATGGGCCTGGCTGAGTAGAAACATAGCTTTTTATTTTCAAAAAATCCTTTGAACATAGGTTTGGCAAAGTGACTTTCTTTAAGTTTATCACTGTTAACCAAACCAGCATTAAGATCTTTCATGTCATTTAGAGGACCTCAGTACTGAGCGTTTATGTTGCAAGTAGTTTTCCTCCACACATCACTAGACTCAGTGCAGTCTAAGCAGTCTAACTGGGAGTTTATAGAATTAAGCATAGAATTAATCATTAATAGAATGATTTGTGTTGGAAGGGACCTCAAAGGTCCCACTCTCCTGCTGTGGGTATAGACACTTTTCTACATCAGTAGACCAGGTTGCTTGAAGCTCCATTCAGCCTGACTTTTCACACTTCCAAGGATGGTGCAACCTGGAACAAAAACTACAGATATTGCCTTTGTTTACAAAGCTTAAGAAAGAGGTTGTAGTGATTTTTCCAGTGACAACATAGAGCTATTAATAGGGTAGGAAAAATGTTCAAACTAAGAAGGGATCCACAGAAAATTCTGCATTGGCTTTAATATATATATATATATATATATATATATATATAAGTACCAACTAAAAACTAAGCATTTCCCAGCAATAATTTAATTATTTTCCATTCCAGGTTTGCCATATCTATCTATGCATTAACTAATTCTATGATAGAGTAATCCAAGTGAACATTCAATTTTGAAGGACTGCATCATATTTCTTTTTGCAACTTAACGAGTGTTTGTTCACTGTAAGCAAAAAGGTGGCTATTCATCCTCCTTTACTGACATGTAGAAACCAGTGCAGAGTTCTCTATAGGAATCATCTCACAATATCAGTTATTATGGTTATTATCCTGTCAACAGCTGTATATTTGTGCCTTAATAAGTGATATTCATGCAGAAGACAAAGCAACATCACGGTGCAAGGACATAACCTCATATCATTGAAGACAGTGTGAATTCTGTAAGGCAGTGAAACTGTTCTTAAGTGGTGGGTGAGCACATGAAAGACAGGAACCTGAATTCATTGTTTGAAGGGGAACTGAACTGTTTCGCTCAACAGAGTGGGAGGACTGAAGAGGAACATTTTGTCCCTTCAGAGAAAAAGATTTCACTTAGTTAAAATCTCATTGAGCTTACAGATATCTTGTATCACCATGCAAAAATATCCTTATTGCTGAAGTCTTTGTCCACACTTCAGTTAGTCCAATATGGTCCTCCCTAGATAACCTACTTCTCAGAAACTCTTCCCTCAACTCCTAGTTCTCACTTTCACCCACAGACATCCTGCAAATCTAGAGCTGGGCAAGAATTGGAAACTGTAGCTTGAGGGAAAACACTTATTTCCAAAAATACTGTTGAATCATTTGAAACTGCAATTCAGAGATGTAAGAGTTTGCACACAAGGGAAAACTATATATATATGCACACACACACATTTATATATGCATATATATGTGTATGTTTAATAATTATTCTAGATGATGGGAAATTGAATCCTTCAGAACAGTCCTCCAAAATTCTCTGCTTCACAGTTCTTGAAGTGACCTCAGGCCTGGTAACAAAAGAATAAGTTTTCCTAAGTACAGTAAATACTCTCTGGAAATCTGCTTAACATGTATGCACTCCATCAAAACTCTGACAGTTTTGAAACAACAAACTGTTAACAAGAACTACACCTGCAGAAAAGGAAAACCTGCATCTCAATCCAGGACCATATTTAATTCATCAGTCCATTTATAGCTGTCTCATTCTCTATTTCCTCCTCCTCCTGTGTGGTTCAGAAAATAGGATACTGACAGTTGTGTCAGTGGTTTCACTCTTATTAGTTTTACTGCTGAGTAAAACAGCAGTTGTGATCCCTTCATGATCCCATCCCTAACTCACTTTGGCCTAGTTTAGCTTGCCAGCATTAAGTCTGGTGTAAGCCCCAGAAAGGTAATTAACTTCATACTTAACATCGTTGTATGCTTTATATTGCAGCTCTTGCAGGATAGTGTTGCGAAGTTGGGTGCCGTATTATGTCCTTAGGTGTCCCCAGGTGAAAGGTGCACAACACAAAACTGTGACCCGAGGACATGCAAGTCCCAGTTTTGCCTGCCACACAGCAATGCACGTTCAAGACTGACCACCTGAGTGGTAATGCACATACCAAAGTGTTTCAAAAGCTGCTTAGAGAGAGAGATGCAGTAATCACACTGACGTATAATTAGCGAGCTTAATGCTGTTATATATTGCATCTTTCTTTTATCTTTGACAGGCTATAAATTCATATGCCGCAGGACTAATGCTCACTTCCCAACCCACACTTCCCAGGAGACCAAGATATTCTATGAAACAACATCCCCAAGACACATTTTTCCTCCCCCTATGTGCAATTCCATATTCTGCTCCCACAAAGATACGAATCTAGTCATGCACCAGGCTGATATCTTGCAAGCCCCTGGGCTGGACCCTCTGCCCTCTCTTCAGGCAGAACGGGGGCGACTGCAGCTTCCCAGTGAGAATCAAACAGTAGCTGTCACATCTGAAGTTATTCACAAAACAAATTCATGTTTGGTTGCATTGAGAAATCCTCAGTGAGGGAGGTGGTTATTCATGAGCAGCAGAAAGGAATGTAGGAAACAATATCAATAATATTACATCTGTTTGCACACAATGCAGCTGTGGAAAATCCTCGAGCCCACAGATTTTTAGGCTAGATGGGATTACTGAGAGCCACTCGTATGACCTCCTGCACCACATTGATTTTCATCCTGTAATTCTTGAAATCAAGCCCAATGCTTCATGGTTATAGCACAAAAATCATAAGGGTCTGTAACTTTGATGAAACTTTTTCTAAAGTACACATTTCTTGGTAACCTGCACCCTGAAGAAATCGCCTTTGGTCTTGTCTTTTTTTTTTTCTGTTTTACTTGCAACTGCATTTTTGGTGCTCCTTTTGCAGATAGGAATAGACTGAAATTTCAGTTGCACTTTTTAACCTGTCTTTGAACAACAGGAACAATTTCACAGGTCCTACATAACAAAGGGAATATCACCTCCATGGTCCTGTTCATGACTCCATTTCTCAGCAGATAAAGGACTATACACACATTTTATACGTAGACTAAGTATTTAGGGCAGAAGGGTGTGTTGCTAGCATGTACGTATTATGAGAGGCAGTATCAGAGACCACCCAAACCATTATTAAATCAAATTTTTCTGCATATGGTGTTGCACTGTGCTTCATGTGCATCTCTTTGCTCACAGTCAGAGGCACACATTTCAAAAATTTGGTTCAGTACATATGGTACACATGTGTTTGTTCCTAATTTTGTGGTCTTTCAGCTGGCTGCATTAAAAAAAACACAGTATTTGATTGGAACGGCATGGCTCAAGTATTCTAGATTTTCCATATATATGTCATATAGCTAAACCCTTCAAACATTGCAACCCTGTCTGTTACAAGCCTAGAGGTCATACCAGATTTGCAACTTTTTGTAGGTTTTGGGTTTTAGGAAATGAGAGTAATTTTGAGAAAAATTTCAATCAGCTTCTTGACTTACGCTGGTTATGGACATTTTGTAATCCTGGTGATTGTACAAATTATTTACTTTAGGACCAAGCAAAATCTAAATACTTGGAACCTCATTTTTTATTTAAAACCATTCAAAGATGAAGCTGCCTGACTATATCCATTTCTGTTCAATTCTCTCCTGTACTGCATTGCAAGGTTAAATGTGTTTAACAGTACAACTGAAAAGAGACACAAGCACTGCAATATGTAGCACTGCCTGAGAGCTGTGCAGCCACTTATGGGACCTCAGAGCTCCAACAGCCATTTCATGACACTTAGTAAAAGCATTTTGCCACACACGTGGTATGTTGGGAATGCCAGTACACTCAAAAAGATTAGGTGGTCCTTTGTATTTCATGTCTGTACTCATGCTCCACAAACCTGACTGCCATTGAACCTCACAGGTAAAAGATGACGAGGAAACAAAGTGCTCTTTAGGAGGCTGTGCCTTCTGTCATGAGTGAATCTGGATTAAGTGTGCACAAATGCATGCTTGGAATATATAAGAGGTCAAACTGCCTAGAGGCGCTTGGGGAAAAAATCTCCTTCATCTTTCACTGCTTCAGATGAGTTTAATTCCCATTATCCTACTATGAATAAAAATCTCCAAATTTCCTACTGTCCTTGCCCTAAAGAATTAGAAAATATTTTAATTTTTCTTTGTGCTGCCTGTATACTCAAAAGAGTTTGTGGGCACCTATCAGTCAAGTGGGTATTGTTCCCTGGCCATCCACTCCTTCGCTGATCTCATTAGTCAGTTTGATTGACAAGATAGTGCACTGTTTATGGCTGTTACGAAGATTTGTAATTGCTCTTAAAGTTCCAAAAACAAAGTTCATCTTTTTTCCCTAACATCCCTGAGACATTTAAACAGTGACGAATTTAAACTGAAAAACACATTACAGTTCCTTGTAAATCCAAATGTCCCGTTATCCCATTTAAAGCCATTAATTATCTTAGTGACTTCTGAATTCCCTACTGAGCCTGGACTATTATGATTAACCTGTTGCTATTGAGAGAAGCTGTCTGTTTTTCCAGCCGTTTCCTTGTGTCAAACTCAGCTCAAGCCGATTGCAGTACAGACCACGCCCCTGGGCCAAGGAAAGCTCCTTTCTTTCTTCAGCAGTCAGCATATCCCACAGGCCAACAGATTTTCAAATTCTGCTATACATAACTATTTAAAAATCAGTCATTATTACTACTCACTTCCCAGGCATCAGGACCAGTTAGTTGCAAGTGTATGTCCCACTTGCATATACTCACATAGAGAGGCCACTGGAAGGATGATTTTTTTATCCAGGGAGAAGGAAGCATGAGTTGTTCCAGTATCTATCTCCTTGTGATTTCTGACACCGCTTACCAGGTTGATGACATCTGCACATAGTTCAATGCATCCACATCTTAGAAGTAAAAATAATAATAACAAAACTCATCTGATTATAAGTCCAACAGAACTACAAGGGAAAAAAACCCCAAACTTTTAGAAATGCAGAGCTCAAATGGTGGTGGTGGTGGTGCTCTGTGACATGAATTTCAAAAGTGATGCACTTCATTGTAATATATTGAGAAAACAGTAGTTTGCATAAGGCAGATCAAATTGATCAGTCAAAGACAAAGAGATGATATAAAGATAAAAGATGTGAAACAAACGTTATTTTCAAATGGAGATCAGATTATGGTTTTAGTTACATTGCCCTGGCAGACAAGAAGCCCTACAGCATCCTGACTGGTATCAGAAATTGTGGTCAGCAGTGCTAGGGCAGGGGTCGTCCTGCTGTACTCAGCACTGCTGAGGCCACACCTCAAGTGCTGTGTTCAGTTTGAGCCCCTCCCCACAAGAAAGACCTTGAGGTGCTGGACCATGTCCAGAGAAGGGCAACAAAGCTGGTTAAGGGTCTGAAGCACAAGTCTTAGGAGAACTGATGTAAGGACTGGTGAGGAGGAGGCTCAGGGAGGGCCTTATCACTCTGTGCAACCGGTTGTAGTGAGGTGAGTGTCAGTCTCTTCTCTCAAGTAACAAGTGACAGAACAAGAGGAAATTGCTTCAAATTGCAACAGAGGAGGTTTAGATTAGATATTAGAAAAAGTTTCTTTGTTTAAGGAGTTGTTAAACATTGGAACAGGCTTCCTAGGTAGAATCACTGCTGCTGGAAGTAGTCAAAAAATGCGTAGATGTGGCACTTGGGGATATAGTTTAGAGTTAAATATGAATGGTTACATGATTCTGTATAAAGGAAAGATATTTGTCTATCCTGGAGACTGGTAGAAAGTCTCCAGGAAACTGTAGACTGATAGAAAATCCTCCTGCGCTGGAAGTGGTTCAGTAATGTAGTGTGGACAATTTTATCATGTGTTTATCTTAGTGATATTGTCCCACCTCTGTGGCCAAGTTAAACTAAAGAACAGAAACAGTTAAATTCTCTGGAAACAAATGACAAATTAGAATAAAAAGGCAAGGATAAAACAGCTCAGGTGAACAGCTTCAAAGATTTATCTTCAAAGGATTTGTCTTGGCCACCAGTTTGGAAAAGTTTCATGTCTACCTAGATATTATTAAGCACAGTATGAGAATTTAACAGTAAGAGAGCCTCAAGCCAGAGAAGAGAGTAAGTTACCAAAAAGAATGTCAATTGACAACGGTGAGTCGTGCTGTAAGAAATGGAAAAAAGAGAGAAAAAGAAGATTCAGCAAGGAATTCTACTCAATTCATCCCAGAGATGGAGGTCAGCAGGCTATATATTGCATCAAAATTTCAGGATAAGAATAAATATGTAGAAAGGCTTTTATTATTATAACTTCATAATATATATGCTTCCTAAATCCAGATAAATGAAAATATAGTATGATAATTCTAACAAGCCTGTTTTGCACGTAGTCTCTCTAACTGCTAACCCCACTGTGCCCAAAGAACAAGGATTGTCAGACTCCATTTACATTTATAACTGCTGCAGGCAGACATATTAGAGGATGGAGAACACCACCATCTGCCTCAACCTCAAGAAATCCAGCCTAGTGTGCCCAGGGCTCCACCAAGAGTGATGAAAAGGAATTCAGGCTTATCTCCGAAGTGCATACTCAGAAATAGTTAAAAAGGGGTGTAATATTAAATAGTTAAAACATGGTTTGCTTTGTGAATGTGACACCAAGACAGTATATGTTAAGGCTGAAACTATGTTAGACACTGCATCTCAACATCCAGAAAGAGTTCTCTCCTCCCCATATCACAAGTCTAACTCATTAAAAAATGTGACAAAAGTGTGTGAGGCCCAAAACATTGCAGGTCCTATGCATCCTAATTCATGGATGTCTGTGAGGTCACTGTTTTGTAGATGTCCACAACATATATCTTGTAGATATCTTCTCTTTGAATCATATGGAGAACATAAGCAAGGTAGGCTGTCAGCCACGTTCTTGCCTATTCTTTTATTTTGTTGCAAGTCTAATAAAAGTCATACCCCATCCGTAAGTCTTTTCTTACTTCTTTGTGGTTAAAAGGCATTGTTGGCCTTCCTGCTTTGTGATGATGTCATAAAGAAGCTGCACAAATCTGTTGGAATCAGGGAATCTGTCTAGAGGGAAAATGATTCCTCTTTGAGAGAGACTAAGGCTGCCATTAAAGCAGGAGCACAAACCATTACAGAATGCCTGCACCTTATAAAAGGAGGAGGCTATATAAACTGGGGTGGTTATAAAGATTTTTGTTCCTTAAAACACAGCAGAGGATTGAATTCTGCTTACTAATATTTGTAAGACAACCATATAAACTCTTTTCTCTACCTAGATGAATGATGAAAACTAAATTCCTTAGAGTTTGATTCATTCATTACCCACCTTGCCATGCGAGTCCACATGTGTTAGAGGTATTAGAATGCTTTCACACCTGTTCTGCCATGGAGCTCAAGGTGTTCTTCAGAGAGGCTTTACAGTTACAGAAATATGTCAAAAAACTATGCAGCCCCAAATCTTGATATTGCCTTCCCAGTTGCCCCATTAGAGATCAAATGAGATTTAAAAAAATAAGGAAAGCTCTCAGTATTTGCCATGCCCACTCACTATGCATTCCCATAAGCAGAAGAACAAGCTTATCATTCATCAGTTTCAATAACTGGATGCTAGCACTGGCCACTTATCCTAGATTAGAAGACATTTACTGCCAGGTTTCATTGCATTAGCCAGGCAGTCACTAATATGGAGGATGACAATCATGTCTTCCAGCACCCTCACAAAACTGTGTTTTGTTTACCTTGGTAACATCAACCATACATTCTGAATGAGCTACCACTCTCTTAAATCAAAAAATTATATACACACCCTGCAAGATGGAAAAAGAAGAAATTATACTGAAAGGGAAGCAATAAAGAGAATATGTCAGAGACTACTTCAGCATGGTTGTAGGAGTATAGCTAGCGGAAAAAAGCTACACGTGAGGTAAGCAAAATGCTGAGGGCTTGGAGCCAGAAAAAGCCCAGCTGGATGTATCCTTTTGCAATAATGAACTCCCACCAGAGCCTACACTTTATGAGCCTGACACATCTAAATTACGTTCAGCAACATTTAAATGCTGAAATAATAGGATAAATTCAAACCAATTAGAGAGCATATGGAATATTGCCTTCCTAATGGTATGCATAAGCATCTCCTGTCAGATTTATCAGATTAAAGACCCCAACTGCTGGCAGTGATCAGATCCACGGTGATAAACGGTCACAAGGGTATGAGCAAAGTTGCATGTGATCTTTGAGGTGGGTCTAACACAGGAGAAGGAATCTGCATTGCAGTTGGAAGCTTCTCCCTTTGTTTCGAGGAAGCAGGGAAGTCACGCTGAATTCTCAGCCCAATCAAAGGCCATTGCTTTGCCAGGTCAGTGCCTTAGATGAAACATATTTTTCTTTTGTCATCTGGGCATTGCTATCCCAAGAAGAGCACTCCAAAGAACACACCAATTAACCTTCAAATGACAGTGAAAGGCTTTCCTTTGGTTCTTTCAGCACAAAATAGTTACAGTCCAAAATTTCTGAGCTTTAAGCAGAAAAATAAATGTTAAAACCCAAGAATAAAAAAGGTATATAAAACTCCTTTAAATATCATAAAGCAGAAAACAAAACATCAGCAATATGTTCAAATCATCAGTCTAAGGCAGACACCAAGCACAAAAAATGTTTGCGCAACTGACCAAAGTTTGATAAAATTACAAGTAAATTACAAGAAACTGAAAAAAAGGGATGAGTTGCCACCTTTGTGTTTGACAACGATGGATTTAATGATGGATTTGTTCACTTTGACTGGTTCTCCAGGAATTTATTGCCATTGTTTTGTGCATGTTAAGTCAACCCAAGGCTTCTCAGACCCTTAAACGAGACATTTGAGATGGTCAGTTTGGAGTTTCAACCTGAAAGGTTGCAGTGAAGTCAGACAGGTCAGTCTTTAGATGCCCAGCTGAGGATCTGATGTCTACAACTGTTTTAGCCAGTTGAAAATGCTCTACAGGTCTACAGCTTTGATTTAAGAGGCACTGTGCCAAATGAAATGCTTCCAGGTGTTCTTTGAGTCTGAGATACTCAGCTGCATACTGAGCTGCTGGCCTAAGTATGGTGTCGGCATTATCTCAGACACATCTGGTGAAAAGCAGCACCCAGGTCCTTTTTCTCTGGAAACTCTCAGCTGGAGGAATACCCCCTCACACTCCACTAGCCCTCTGCTCATATTGGCCCAGCCCTGGGGAAGCTGAATAACCTCCAGCAGCATGGACTGGAAAGTGTTCCAAGTTAAGTGTGCAGACCTGTCAAGAAACCATGCATCCTTTCCTCAATAGTAGAGGAACTGCTAGATCCTGGCACAGGATATGACACAAGACTATTTAACCTGCCCACAAATCACTTAAAAGCCAGCCAGTACTAAGAATGCAATTTCCCTGCTAACCCTCAGTTTCCTTTTACAATATACTTTTCACCTGTGTACCTTCAACCGTCTTGGTACTTCTCATCACTTGCAGAAAGCACAATCTCCAAAAGGCAATTTAGCACCAGGAATTTAAGCAAGTGCAGGCTGGAAATTCTAAGAACAAAAGTTTTTTCACTTGTCACACCAGACTTGGAATTTTCTTTTTGTTCCTGGAGGTATCAGATTAAATGGTCCATTCAGTTTGAATTTAGACACATTAACCTAACCAATTTTTGAAAATCTTATGAGTGGGAGGATCGTGACTTTTCAACATCCATGATCTACATTGTTCTACACTATTACTTGGGGTCAAAATGAAAATTTAAGAGTACTTAACCAAATATATTTTTCCTGCAGCCTATATGTTTGTTTAAAAAGTGTCATTACATCTGTTTCAAGTTCTGAGAAGCAACAATACAATGTGATTAAATATTGGCCCATTTCAATCCCTGACTGACACAAAATCTGTATTCTATTTAATATTTCCTCATTTAATCAAAGAATAAGTGTACAATCAGCCACGTACCTTTCCTCCTGTTGTTTTGCTAATACCTCACTATTTCATGCCACACACATTCAGTCCAAGGACAATCTTCTATTATCTCCAAAGCCTTACTCCTACTTATGGCAAGAAGGTCTAAGCACAAAGTTGAGACACAAAATTTTTGCAGCAGGAAAAGCAGCTAGGTTCCTAAAATACCACTGAACTGATGTCACCATACTTTGCCTTTAAATATTCTTTTTTCCTAACATTAGAAGGTGATGATTAAATTCCCTGATGACTGGTCACAACACAATGTAATGCAAGCAATAAAATAGTTTCTGTTCATAGCTTTAATTTCAATGCCCAACAAAAAATTTTGCTGCATCAAGAAATTTTAAGCAAACTTATTTCTTTTGATCAAATTGTAGTACTGCTCTCATAAAAGACTACGATGTTAGAGGGACCCATCTCTTCTTTCCTCAGTGTTCATATGAATTCAAGATTATGTTTCTTGCATTTATTTTATGCTTTGGTTGGAGGAACAGGATAGGGATTTCCAACCTCAAGATACAGCTATCAGACAAATATGAGATAAAAAGAAAAATGTCTTTTGCAGGAAAATGAGGAGTGGGGATACATGAAAATGTGTAGATTCACTTAAAAGAGCAAAATTAATAATTATCACACTAATTCCTTTAATCTCTCCATGTTGAAAAGCAAACAGAGCATGTTATTTTCACACATCAGAATTTGTTTTTACTGCAACTACCAACAACAGTTGTTGATGGAAAAGGGGGCAAAATAAGGTGACTTTAAAAACATTCCTTCCTAAAGAGCCATGCAAAAGTTCCCAGGGCACAAAACTGAAATAATGGCTTGCCATAAACTCTACCTCCAAACTTGACAGTAAAATTTGATGAGAGCAATATATCTGCATTCTAAAGCAGCAGAGTTCAGTCCCTTTGTCACACTCACTCAGAAAAAAAGAAAACAAAACATGTATCTTAGCTGTTCTGGTACCTCCTGCCATGTGAAAGTGAAAATTCAGTAGATCAGGATGACTGTGTAGCCACATGGGCAACAAAGTCACTAGCTTCTTTACATCTGTTGCCCAAATATCAAGACAGTAAACTAAACTTTTATCTCTTCTTCCTTTCATTCAAATTTCACGGCCACTCTGTCACACACTGTGGAGTCTCACCAGTCTCACTTCATGTTTGTATCAGGAAAAGCTACTGCCACAAAAATATGTTGCAAGCACACACCTCCTCAGACACTCTTGTTTTTCTCTGAGACACACTATTCTGCCAAAAGGCAAATGCAAACAATAGTGTCATGCCAGCCAGAGCTGAGCACAGCTGGCATGGAGCAGTGGACAGATAGCTAACCTCAGAGAGCAGAGCAGCAGAACCACAGTGTCAGCATGATTGAATTGTTGTTCCTACCCTTAAATCGCTCTTTTTGCAGTGCAGCCTTGCAGGAAGTAGGATGTGTGGAACCCATAGATGCACACGTTTTTTCAGCACCTTGTATCAGCATGCCAGGAACCACACTGCTAGAAGTGGAGCAGCTAAAGCAAGCATAAATAAAGGAAGCTGCAGAATCATTAGTGGGAAACAAAGCAGTCCCCAAAGTCAGAGGTTTGAGCCCATAAAACTGTAGATGTGTGTTTACTTTTGCATTACTCTACTTCTTGAGCACTCACTCAGGGCAACTCTCTGGTGGGAGAGGTGACAGCAGGGTGGCCAGGATGTCACAGAGCCTGTTGGATGTCTGCTCCTCCACACCTCTGGAAACAGGGACTGTGCAGCGCAAGCACAGAGGCACAGTTTTTTACACACAATTGGAGCTGACCATGCTTGACATTCAACATGTGGTCTGCAGAGCTGAGGTTTACGTCTCAGAGAAAACATGCAGAAGATCCTTTGAGAAAGCTGTGGCCCGGTGAATAAAGGAGATTTAATCATCCAGCTGCTCCTGGTTTGACTCTTCTCACTTTTAGCCAGCTGCTACACAGCGCCCCAAGGCCGTTCTCTTCCCTGCCGTTCCAGCACCTGAGTTCCACACTTGCCAGGGAAAGAGGGCCCTAGAGACTTGACCCCTCCTCGCACAGAAAGGAGTTGGGCCACTGTGCAGGTTGCCTGCTCTACCTCCATCCCTGTGGAGGCAGGGACAGCATTTGTACCATTTTGCAAAGCTGTCACACAGTGTTGTCACATTACAATGCACAATCATCAAAAAGTTTATTCAACTCTTCCTTGATTAAATCCAGCTTCATTAAACCTAAGTAATGTCTCTGTTTAGTTTTAACAGCAACTATATTTCCATTCTAAGAGTCTTTCTGAATATCTTTTTCCTCTTTTAGACCTTTCTGTGACCTCAGAGGGCATTCATGTCCCAATCCATTTTTTATTTCCTTTCTCAGTCTTTTTCTTGCCATGCAGGCAGCTTCCTCCCTATGAACTTTGTTGAAGCGTCTCTCTGGTTCCTGCCTTTCGGTATCTCCAGGGGTCTGATTGTGCATGCAGCCCTTGAAGCTGAATCAAACAGGCACCTTTGTCCTGAGACGATGCAAAGTTAGCAGCTTTGATTCCTGTTGCTATTGCACGCAGCAGATAAAAGTGGCAATGCTTAGACAAATCAGGAATTTTCCCAGTGATTGTATAACTCTGCTCAGGTTCCATTTTTACACAAACATGATCTTTTTGCACAGACTACCTACATCACCTAATTAATCATTCCTTCAATACATTAATTTGCATTTAGCACACAGTGTGCACACTAACAGGCTACAGTGCAAATGAGAGGGAAGGGATGTCAAAATAAAAACCTACAGGTACCTGAAATAAGCAGAGGAAGACAGAGTAAATGCAGCTTCATCTCTCCTCACCAAATCGACAGGCTGAGCACAAAGGTGTACAGTCAGCAATACCTGCCTAATTGCCCCTCAGGGATTACTGCACCCTCTCCATGCACCTTGCTCCTGTAACCTGGGCAAGCCTTCACAGATACCCCATATGAGAAATGGCTGCTTTTAAATACCTGGAGACTTTAGTAAGGGAACATATTTTCAGCGAAAAACTGCTGCCAGAACAGGAAAGAATATCGGAGGAAATGAGAAACAAAGGCATGACAGAATACAGTGTGCTGGTTATGCAGATATGCAGAGACTGAAGCAGGGGAACTCTGCCCTCCTTTTCACTCATCAGCACATCTTTCCTTTCCATCTCTCCTAGTGAATGTCCTTGAATTCTCCTTACAGATACGTTGTTACCATGGGAGAAAAAGAAGTTTACTTTAAAGCCGTTTTAAAAGCTTTTATTTTAATGACACTTTGAGCAAACAGGGGTATGCTTTCTGATTTGGGTTGCATGTATAATCTAAAGGGGATTAATGTGGTGCTGCTTGCTAGGCTAAACTCGATCAAAAAATGTTAAAGCATAATGTACCCTCTCTAATGTTTAATAATAGCTGTAGTCGTTGGTACTCATGTCACTTTGGACTTTTAATTCATTTCGGTAGCAATATAATCATTCAGAGTTACAATTGCTCCTATGTTACCTTGGATGACTTTTGGAAAAGCAGAAGCTTTTATAACAATATGTTTTCAGTCTTCAAAGCGAGGAACTGGAAAGACTTAAAGCAAATTTGGACCAGAGCTGAGAGGACTGCTACTCTGTACATTTTCCTTACACTGGAACTTAATACACTGGAATAATTTTGTTACAAGTGTTGAGGGTTTTATTCATAGGTGAAATAAAGAAAATCACTTTGTTTGGTGAACAGTTATTAGAAAATCTGCAGAGAAAGCAGAGAGAAGATTTTTTTTTTTTTTCACAAAGCCAGATCATTCCAAGAGTTGGCTTACAGCACATCTCCTCAAGACTATATTAGCAAAGAGACAGGGAGAGCAATCTGGCAGGGGCTGGGGAGGAAGTGTATCAACCAGTGAGTGAGTGGGTGGGAACTTCTTCAACTCAAATTACACTTGATCAAAAAATGTCTTGCAGTTACCCCAGAGGTGAGTATAACTGATATAGCTGAGAAGCTAGGAAGCACAAGTCAAAATGAGGGGGAATCTAAGCATTTTTTTTAATCATGCCTTATCAAATAGCTTTAATGATTATGTTTCAAGCGTGGCATAATAGCAAAGAGAACAGACCTCAAATCTGAAGAGCAAGTATTTACCATTGAAAAGTCAATTCCTCTGTCACTAGCTCTGGCAATAGTATCACTATAATTATGAGTTTAATATCTGAAATTCGTTGATTTCATATTTGCATGCATGTATGCTAACTAAAATTAATTAATTTTAATTGCATACACCAATTACAACATCAGGCTCATTTTCCAACATATTATTCCTCGCTGATTACATATCCTCTAAGATTGCTTTAATTTTTCATTTTGTGCTTTAAAGTCAAAGAATAATATGTATTTCTAATTAAGCTCACTTACATATCTCACTGCTGATTAAATCACTATTTAATATTTTATAACACAAGCCACCTTTAATTTCCCCCACTGAGAGCAAAAGCCTTGCAAACTCTTTTCTTTCTCTCTCTGTTTCACCGACCTTGCCAGTGCTGTGTTGCTACAGGCAGATTTCTTCCATCTTCACAGCAGAATGCCAATGAACCACGTTGTTGACAGACATTTATCCTTGGAGGGGGAGGCAAGCACCTTTCTGACCACAGGACCTGCTTTGAAGAGATCAGCAGCCTGCCACCATCACTGGCAGAAAAGAAACAGACACTCAGGAGAGATTTTTAGCACTGTCTTAGGGGATTGCAGGTCTTGCTGAAGGTCTCTGGAGCTGACACATTTCAAACCTTTAGGGGAACCTGGAAGTCCCCTGTTGGAACCCACCAAAGGCTGAATGTTGTAAAATGAAGAGGAAAAGGGAATTCTTCTCTCTTTCCCTACCAGCACTGCAGAGTGAATCTTGCCAGTCAGTCCTGAGCCACGACTGCTTTAAATCTAGTCTTAACAGAAACTGGCAGAAAATATTAAGAAGTCTCAAAGTTGCTTCTATATGCCCATGGGTATTATGCAATTTGGGCTGTACTAGCTAAACAGTCTCATTTTTACCATATCAATCTTGGGGTAGCAGAGAAGCAGCAGCTAAACCAGATGAAATCCTTAACAAATTCAACTTCGTAGCAACCAAAAGAAGAAATGAACTCAGGCTTGACCCAAGCTTCACTGAAATTAATGGGAAACTGCTGATCATGTTGTTAGAAGTATGATTAATTCCATGCACAACGGATTCAAGTATTTATGTTAGCAGCATAGCTTTAGGAAGACCTGTGCTGACTTGGGCTCTGAATGAAAATAGAACATTCCCAGTATCTGTGTTCTTATGCATAGCACTTCCCTTCTGCTGTCTGCTCCCAGGTTATTCAAAAGAGGTAATCCTTACCTGAAACACTTGTTAAACTATACCTTTTTACAGCAGTTAACTCTTTGTTAACATGTAATTAATTGGCTAGAGAGTCATTGGCCCAGACTCATCACACCTCCCTCCTGGCATGTCAGTAAAGCCATGTTCTTTCCCATGGGGAGAGAAGGAGAACAGAGTCTTTAGAGCATGTCTGATCCTCTATAAGCTCTGTGTTCCGCTCTCCACTGACTTCCAGAGCTTTAAGCTGATTCTCTGCCATCTAAAACTAGTTAAGTGTGCCATTGTGATAATGTCAGGTCAGCAAAGACAATCAGTGTGGGATGCTACAAATGAGAAAGTTTTTCTTGAAACAGAATCAACAGGGTGAAAAATCACAACCAGAATACTCAGTACACTAAGTTTCTTACTGAATTAAACTAAAAAGTAGATAGAGGTGCAAATATTTGTCAGTGCCAAAACAGGAAGAAAAAAAATCAAAGGAAAAATACACAGTCCAAATCCTTAAAATGTTACGTTTAGAGGGAAAGAGAAGACACAAGGAAGAAAATTTTGGACAGAAATAAGAAGAGAGGGAAACCTCTCACCCCAGAAAACTCAGAAGAAAAGAACAATACATTTTTTAAAACATCTCTGTGTCTCATCTCTCAAAAGTAAAGAAGTTATTTCTCTCCACTTTTCTTCTCAGGATGATTATTCAAGCTACATTCAAGACATATCTAAATGCTGCTGCTGGGTCCAATAGGATAGTACAACTCTTCCAAAAAAAAATGCTCTCTCTCTAAACTAAGGCTGATGAGCCAGCAGACTTTCTCAAACAGTAAATAGGAAAATAAAAAGAGGGGATCTGGTGTGTGATGTATTGTGGGAAATTACCTCAAGTCCCTACTATAAGTCCTTCTAAGTTTATTCAATTTGTTGTCATCTAAAAATACTGAAATTGAATCAGAACAGAGCCTAAATTCAGGCATTAGTTGGCCTGTTACACTTTGTCACCTGTGAAATGGGGATCATATACCTTTACTACCTTCAGACTAAAATCACATATATTAAATATGTGTGTCATCTCAAGCAACACAGTAGAGGAGACAACATTGCACTTAAAGTAAAAAGAAATTATAGAAGAAATCATTCAGATTTCATTAGGATTCACTTCCTTCTAGACATTAAGTCAGGAGATTAGATAGATGATAGATAGATAGATAGATAGATAGATAGATAGATAGATAGATAGATAGATAGATAGATAGATAGATAGATA